>CM033830.1:43046-166108 GCA_019677325.2 Pleurotus cornucopiae | reverse complement strand
TTCTTTCTGGGTGTTTGGGAGCAAAGTAGAAGGAAGAGGGCGGGGGACGAGGGTGAATGTACAGAACAGAAAGCACCGTGGACGTTTGAACATCCATCAGCGCGTGCATGGGAAGACATCTGATGTGTATTAGCAAATGGAATCCTACGCTTTTGGTAATCACTTACCAATGGTATGGACGCGGGTTCGTTCTTTATCATCGGGGCTCGATATCAGGCTTCTCAGCCATGCCGAGCGGACCACTTGATCAACCTCGATCAACTTCATTGTCCTTGATCAGGGGCACCCCATACTTGGACTTGACTGACCCGGGCCGATGGATCTGACCAAGACAGATAAGATGCGGGGCTGCCATTGATCAAGTCCTGATCAGGCGCTGGCCAGACCCTGGTCATCAAAAAAGTTGATAGGCGCTTTACCGTTTCTCCGACATAGCGGTATGCTGGTTGAGCTCATCCTCATGCTTCTCGATGAACGTGTCATAGGTATCCCGAAGCCACATGGCACCCGGAACAAAGCCGTGAGCTCCGTCATTGCTGCGATCATCGTATGGAAGGAATGCCTTGAACTTGCGTCCAGTCAGAAATGAGCTTAGCGTAGATTGTACTGCGATAGTGCGAAGATATTGCAATTGAAGACGGTCATAACGTTCCAGATGTTGTACACGTATGGTGGTAGAGAACTGGTGCGCCCCCATGCCATGATGAAAGCAAGCACGCATCAAGTGAAAGAGTGATGACGCTAAGCCACTACGATAGCTAAGAATGGCTGGGAACTCATCAGCGAGGGAGGGAGGGAGCACGCTAAGAATGCGGAGATCCCAGCTACGGAAGTGGGCCTGTCTCTGGAAGCGAGCACATTGAGGGCATCGGTATCGATAGCCGATGATCCAGAAAGTTGAATCAAGGTCAACAACGCGGCGAGGATACCGAACATGATCGTGTCGACGAAGCCGAGCATCACAGCTTGGATTTGGACAAGGAATTCCATCTTCGAGAAGCGCCATGGGGTCCCATAAAAAGAAGCGGTAGTCATATAAGACTTGTGGCGTAAGGGAGGGTGTTCTAAGGCGAAACCATGTCGCAGGTCGTGGAAACCAGAACGTTTGGTGATTTCGGTAGAGAGGTGGAAGACCGTCAGCACCCCGCTGTGAGGATTCTTCAAGGTGACGCTTGAACTCAGCCTTGAGCCAGCCAGGTAGGCAGCGGCTCCGAGACTTTGTGGCTGAAGTGGCCGATTGGGTACCTTCATCACCATCTTCCCCATCATCATCATCTACGTCATCCTCGCCAATTCCGTCCTCCAAGAGACCAGATTCGGAATCGGTGTCATCATTATCGTCGTCCACGCATGCACGAAAAGGATCGTCACCAGGAATCAATGAGATCTCGCCTTGCGATGCTTGCAGCGCCGCCTCGTGGTTTGGCACAGAAGTGGGGCCTGGGGAGGATGATAGCATAGAGAGTGCGCTAGGATTGCGTGTGGCGCCGGCTCTGTCCTGCAGTGCCTCATTAACAGAGACATTTGATGGACCAGCAGTGGGTGTCGAGCTAGAAACCCGCTATCCATAGCATGTAAGATATTAGCCAAACCAATGCTATCTGAACGAGAGAGCACTCACCAATCCCGTTAATTTATACTTGGAAGGCACAGAGGCGAAGGTCGACTGGGGTTGCTTCTTTGGGCGGCCGACAGGACGCTTTGAACCCAAAGTTGTACCTTCATTCGGTGTCTCCTCACGTTGCTGGCGCTGCTTGTATCCAGTTCCGGGTGGGCGTCCCCTTGGTCGTTTCGTTGTGAGGGCAGATGAATCTAGGTCAGGGGACACTGTTCGCTTTCTCGATGTAGGTGTCTCGTTGATGAATTCTGCAGGATGAGGGTTTTCGATAGACAGAAGAGAGGGGTTGATGGCTTCTTGGGTGGAAAATGACGGCGCCGTGAACCGAAATTGTTCGCTGACACAGAAAGGCAGCCTTGGTGAGGAGAAGGAACATAGGAGACGGTAGATTGACATACCTATCGATGTTTAGCACTGCATCGAGCGCAGCTAGCCCTTGCAGCTGCTCTGGTGTCAAGCTGGCAAATGCAGCATCATATTCGCTGTCATCATCGTCAGAGGCCATGGGTGAAGCGGATGGTGGAGAGCGAGCAGAGGGGTGGTCAAGTGGGTGTACAGAGACAAGCACGGAGACGATAAGCAGGGAGCCATTGGATCTGACAGGAATTTGTTATTGCGCCGATCATATTGCATGAGCCCTCTAACGACAAGAACGGTTGCCATTGAGGACACAATGGTTGTGAAGAAAGGAGTGTGACTCACCGTGCGTGGCCTTTCAATTTTTTCACCGTGGAATGCGACGCACTGGCTGCAATACTGGGTCGCGTCGCGTCGCGTTCGAGGAGAAGACCCTGAGATGATACCAAAAAGAGTTAGCACCGCCTGCTTACATCATTTCACGTGAGCTGACCCGCGTGGTTGTCGCGTGGACTTATTCCACTGGACTTATTCCTCCCCCCAATGCGTAGCGAGCCGTAAGTCGGCGCTACATCATTTCATTGCGCGGATACGATCATAATGTCTCAGGACATGCGAACCCTTTCATTATGCTGAGAAGCATCATGTAGGGTTCTCTAGGGCCCTCCGCACATGGCGGTTCCTGTGACACCACCAATCCGATTGACCTCGATTTCGGAATTATCGATATCGTACCGGCACTGCTTTGCTCCTTCGTACCATGGATTGGGATATCCAGGATTCGGTGGCTGAGTCGGCCAGTCAACGTCGACTTGATGTATTGATGCCAGTGGTGCAATCGTTTCATCAGAAAGGTAGGAACATGTCCTCCTGATTTCGGGAAACCCAGAACCCTCAGGACCAGCCTGAGCGAGATGTATGACATAAAGTCACCGCGATACTCCTATGTCGATTCTCGATCTCAACATCATTCCACCCCACCTCGCCGGCCTTCGTCTCGCTCCGTCGCCGAGTGTATAGAGCCTTCATTCTTCCAGCCTCCGATAGCGTCTACTTCTGTATTTTTATTGTACACGGCATGTCGGCCTCCACACTGTTCTCCTTGGTTTCGAGTATGGCAGCTGTCCAGGTTGGCGTCCTGATCTCCAGCTTTCTGTTTGGCGTCGCAACTCTGCAAGCATTTTTCTACTATGTCACGTATAAACGCGACCCCTTGCCTTTGAAGCTCTTCGTAAGCAACCGCTCTCCCCGAATATCCTCCACAAGTAACGATGCTGAAGATTCATCCTAGTCGGCTTTAGTGTGGTGCGTTAGCTTCATCAATCATATATGTTCGATTCAATGACTGATCCCGGGCGCTAGGTTGCTAGAGCTCTCTGGGATGATCTTCGCTGCGCATCTGCTGTATTCGGCTGCTATCACGCCGTATCGAGAGAACCCTTTGCTCATGTTCTTGGATCCTCCATACCAAATCCTTGCAACTATCCTAGCTAGTAACTGGTCAGGTTGCGCTGTACAGGTGAGCCCCTAATTCAACAATAAACTCTCCTTTTCGAGACACCGTTACCCACTCGCATTACCAGCTCTACTTCGTCGATCGCGTCACCAAATTCACCAAATTGCGCTGGCCAGCGGTCATCTGCTGGGCGCTCATACTGTACACCTTCGTCGCTACCCTAATCATCTTCACCGTCGCGCTGAAGCGGGGGCTGGTGGAGTATACCCTTCACTGGAGATGGCTGTCCATTAGCAGCTTGATCATTTCGGCGGTTGTCGATATCTTCATTGCTTTGATCATGTGCCGCAGTCTCTTCAAACAGCGGAGGACGTTTCTCCAGCAGTACGTATATATCCGCTAGACGAGTGTACTCGTTCGTTTTGATAATCTCGGTCACTAATCCTATCACTAGGTCAAAGAACGTAGTGGACAGAATTATCACGATAACTCTCAGTGAGTGCTGCGGTGCATCTATCCAATGATAAGGTCTGATTCCGAGTGTAGCGACTGGTTTCATGACTAGGTAATAAGATTATTGCCACATACTCTTTGACTTATGCGCGTTTACTTATGATCGAAGTCTCGTCGCCGTCGTGGCTGCAATCTTAGTATGTTCTTAACCCGACTCCCTGACACCGCACTCACCCTGTTCTCAGAATCTTGTCCTACCTTATCATCGTACGTGTGGTCCTCGCCTATCCGTATTCCGTACGTCATGAATAATCGCTACACAGTGATATACCTTGGGGTCTACATATGTCTGGCAAGAAGTGCGTACTTCGGAGCTTATCTATCCGTCTGTCCCTTATATGATCTCCCCAGTCTACGCCAACTCATTTTTTGCCTCGTGCGCCACTGATTTATTTGTTTGAAGCCTCCCAATTAATCTTTTTTTATTGTAGGTTGAATACGAGACGTACGATACGCGGGGATACGGGCATTGAGTCCTTCAAGGTCGCATCTCGTTCCACCCGAATGGACTCTTCCAATAACACTGCATGTAAGTTATACTGAACCCTTAGGTCTGTTGAAGGCGTTGTATTTCTGATATTTACCTCGACTTAGATAACGCTTCAGCCCAGCATTCCAAACCCATGAGATATCCGGTCAAACTTCACTATCTGGATGACGGCAGCGGCACTGTATTGGATATAAAGTAACTTATTCCCATTGAACTCTTCGTTTATTTTGTACTGTACCGATAGCAATTTTTACGCTTTGTACTTCCGGCTTTCGTATGCTTCAATGCCTGGCTCCTGAGCCCCCTGCCATGGTTCCCACGCTTTGGTGCGACGCACAAAGCTTCACGACGCGAAGAGGCAAGACAGCTTGCATTTAGATTCACGAAACTCTTCCTGATTACTCCGGCATCAACTACCCCCATGACAACGCGCACCAACAGAATGCAGACATGCTCTGAAACACCGGAGTGGTGACTCGTCGAAAGCGAGTTAGATTCGAGGATATCGTTCGCCCCGATGGGAATATACCCTCGTGAGCCACCCAAACTCGTGAACCCCGCGTACACGAGACGAGAGTGTTCAAGTGAGGTGCTAGCTACCTTGACTCTGACTTTGCAACTCATGTCACCTCTTCCGCATCAGTAAATTGACCAAAGGGAGCCAATTATTTAATTAACGGTCCGTGGAATCAAATATCTAGCGTCGATTCGCCAGTTGATATTTGAACTTGTCCTGAAGACCCTTGCAAAGGTTCCTGTGGGTTTGGCAAGGGCACTTTCCAGCTACGATTGCTGAGGAAGGACACTAGGGAGTACTCTGCGCTGGTTGCGCGTAGAGGGCGTTGACGATGCAAGATACGACATTGCACCCCCGCCTCGCCTAACTACCATGGCACCATCTAGGAATGGACATTGTGTCAAAGGGAAGATAGGGGAGCTCTCTGGTTCGGGGACAATCTGTACCACAGGGGCTGTCCGAGTAAGCAGGGGTGCCTATTGCGATCAAGCCGCATTACGATCGGGAAAGCCAGTTGGGACCATGCCAGCATGGCCTGGTGTGGCCTCTTGACGGGCTCTCGACAACCATCTGCCATCGAACCCTGAGAAGCCCTTCAGCCACTGCTGTATTCGTTTCGGTGAGTGTGTTTCATCGTCACCAAATAGCGTCGATATCATGATTTTCAGCATTCCTTTAGATTCTTCTTTTACATTGGCGGATACAGCCACCTTAATGAAAGGTACGCAATTCATATACAAAGCAAACTCGGACTTACTTTCCGCTCCTTAGCCCACACCCTCTACATACTCTCAAGCTAGTCTTCAGAGTCAGTTGGGCCAAGCGCCTTCCTGTCGAACATGTCTGCGACTGCACTCTTCTCTCTCATATCGAGCATGGGCGCCATCCAGATTGGCATCGTCATATCAAGCTTTCTCTTTGGGATCACGACTCTACAAGCGTTCTTCTACTACATCAACTACCCAAAGGATCCCTTGTATCTAAAATGCTTCGTGCGTCCCCCCCTGCGGTACCATAGCTTATACTGACTCCTTGCTTCAGTCGGTTGTTGTATGGTAACCCCTTTCTCGGAGTCTTCCAAATCCACAACCAACTTCTCTTTGTAGGATCCTTGAGCTCGGCGGAATGATTTTTGCTGGTCATCTCCTCTACTCGGCAGCGATAACGCCGTACCGAGAGAATCCACTTCTCATGTTCTTAGATCCCCCATATCAGATTCTTGCGACCATACTAGCGAGCAACATGTCGGGATGTGTCGTCCAGGTGAGTGTTGCGATGGTTAATCCCCAAGACCACCTCTCACTTTCCTTCACCTTCGAACCCTGATAGCTGTACTTCGTCGAGCGGGTACGGAGGTTTACAAAGTTACTCTGGATAGCTATCATTTGCTGGACTCTCATATTATACACGTTCACCGGAACGCTCGTCATAGTCGTCGTCGCTTTCAAATCGGGCCTGGTCGAATATACACTACACTGGAGATGGTTGACCATCAGTGGTTTAATTGTCTCTGCTGCGGTTGACATTTTTGTCGCTGTCATGATGTGCTGGAATTTGGGCCGCCAGAGAGGGTCGTTGTTTCGACAGTAAGATTTTTCTGTCCATTGGAGACGAACATCCTACTCAACTTGCTTTTCTAGGTCGGCCACCCTGGTAGACAAGATAATTATGATGACTATCAGTGAGTAGTTTTTTGTTTCATTGCGTCTAGTTTGGGCACTTACACGACGGGATTAGCAACTGGGCTCATGACAAGGTATAGGGACAATGCCTCACTTAAAACCCGTATATGCTGACAACTTTTTGTCAGCCTCGTAGCAGTGACAGCGGCGGTCCTGGTACGTCCGCGTCCTCTACTCTGGCTACTCAGTCTGACCTGCTTTACAGACCGTGACACTCCCCTATCATCGTAGGTCTTCACTCTCTAACGTGGGGCTACCCGACTTACAGTGCCCAGTGATTTATTTGGGAGTATACATATGTCTAGCGAGAGGTTTGTCCTGCTATTACTCCCCACGCTTCGCAATTCTAACGCAATTTTCAGTCTACGCGAATTCCTATTTTGCTTCGTACGCATCTCGTATACTGAATCGCACCTCCCTGATATTTATTCCTGTTCTACAGATTAAACGCACGGCATAACTTGCGTGGAACCGACGCCATTGAGACCATCCAATTTACCCCTCGCTCTAATGCCTCCTCAAACGGCACCGCCGCCAGCGGTACGAATATTTGATGCTTTTCACGCGTTATTTACTCATTCAACTATACTAGTAACCCTGCCGAAGCCACCCCATGCCACCTATCTCGGCCAGTACAAAATCGACTTAAATGGTAGTGAGCCCATTCTGAACATACATTAACATTTTCCCATCGTCTTGTTGAACTCAATATCCGAACTTGTATTTGATAAACGCTAATTTATCGTTGTCTTTTGATCAAAACATACTAGTTCAGGCGGCGAACTATTCCTGGGGCACCACTTTTGCTATACTGTGTCTTCGTCAACCTTTTCGAGCACACAAGGCGTTGTCATTGACCGAGTAGCCGATATCTTTTTACAGCTTTCCGTCTGTAACCGCAGCACGTGACCGAATCACGGTAAGATCGGGCAAGCTGACCGAAGCGTTGACGACGACCTGAACGGCACAATGGTAACGTAAGTCGGACAGTCAGTCATGATCGATTTATCACTTCACTATGGATAGAGACTCGGACTACTGGAATACCGATGTTAGTTGCGATTGGCAAGGAGACTTGGCTTCCTTGACGAATCGGCCATACCAGATGCATTTCACTGCGGCGTACCGCATAACCTTCTTGCAAATTTGCATCACCAAAATGCAAGTCATACTGACTCGCCCATACATTAGAGCACATACTGTTCCGATGAACCTGGCTTCGATGGCTTATATGCATCGGATTGCGGCTGGTCAATGACTAAGTTAGGTTGAAGTAGGTGAGTCTGTCTTCATATGATCAATCCACAATTCACGCAATAACCTACAAGTACCGCGCCAGGTACAACAATGACATCATCTCTCTTCTTGTATTGCATCGCTTCGCCTTGAGATGAAGACGTGGTTTACGCGTCCATGCCATAGCTGACAAAGTGCACTTATCTCAACCACCCCCGCAGCGACATTCCTGCTCGCGCCCGGCCATGGTGGTTTTCAAACCGACGCGCAAGACTTCCGACATCATTTGCACTACCCGGCCGTCCGTAGTCACCTTGAATAGCGGGCTCGGGCACATACAAACCTGGAATGGCTGTATATAAGGTAGGATGTTGGTAGGGTACGAGCAGCAACAATCAAACAAGACTCGAACATGGATACTACCAGTACCTTGATTCCAGAAATCCAGAAACTTCGCAAAGGCGAAGCTTGCATGTACTGCAGGTACGCCTTGTTTGATCTATATCGACGAAACAGTCGTTAATCCTCCTCTCTAGACGTCGCAAGATGGTGCGTGGTACGGTAGCGCCTTCTGACCATGGTCTCACTGTGTTCCTAGAAATGCGACGGTGCACGACCCATTTGCGGCCAATGCATGCGAGGCGACAGGGCCGAAGACTGCGAATACGCTGCCAATTCCAGTTATTCGAGAACACAAGGCCTTGAAGACACCATTGCTAGGATGGAAGCACGTATCCGCGAACTCGAGAATCCGGACAATGGGCAGGGTGCTAAGCTTGTCTTGCGCAACCCATATTTTGCAAATGAGTTCCAGCAGCTCCCTAGCAGCGACCTTCCCGTTAGTTCGCATGTTGCCCCAAGTAAGCATCAGCCGTCTAAGATGAGATTTCACTAATATTCCACGGTAGATGCGCAACAAGCAGCCTCGTCCAACCTCTGGTGGATCTTGGATGAACCGCCGATGTATATGAGAGAGAATTTGTATGTGCCCCAATCCTTCCCTATACCTTTGCTCACGGCACCAATAGTATTGATAGATTCCTACACTCTGCCGTAGAGGTCGGCTTCTTCTTGAACACGAACAGATTCAGGCAAAGCTCGCTCAGAGACCTACCACATGGGCATCATGAAAGACCCCATCCAGTTCTTCTGTCTGCAGCTTACCTTTGGGGCATACATCTGACCGGCGAACCTTATACACAGCATGAGGATGCTATACTTACCAGAGCGCTATCTCAGCTGACCGGGTCTTTATCAAGTACCCACCCCCAAAGGATCATGCATACAATCCAAGCCAAAGTTCTCCTTATCCATTACCTCTACGCGAACGGCCGTCTCTTGGAAGGCAAATACCATACTAGCTCGGTCGTCGGTCTCGCCCTAGCGGCTCGCCTGAACAAGGTCCGTAGCAGCGAAGTGATCGATGCGAATCCCCTTCCCGCTCCTGTTGATTCGGTTGAAGAAGGTGAACGGATCCGTGCGTGCTGGACCATTTTCTCCTTGGATAAATGTTGGGCCGTGGCCTTCGATTCCCCACCCAACACCCACTGCCCCGCTGAGATGGCGGGTCAACAACTTGATACACCATGGCCACTAGAAATGGCTGAATACGAACAAGTGAGTGCATTCTCGTGGCCTAATTAAGTAATTGAACCCGACCGTACGTGTCTTGAAGGGCTCGCTTTCCGAACACGGAACTAGTAACAGAACAAGCTACACCTTGCAGAACTTCCTTAACGAAATTCCAGCCTCCGACTCTGGTGACTCTGCGTTAGGGTTCCTGGCCAAAGGGGCAATTCTGTGGGAATTATCTACCAAGATTTTCCATCAGTTCAGAGGTAAAGCACTCTTCAGCAAAGTTTGGAACCGGCATACTGATTTGAATTTAGCCGCGTCTGGGCAAACACTTGCGACGCACATTGATACGTTTAAACGTCTCGATCGTCTTATTGATCAAGTCATCGCCTCCATCGAAAGAGCGTCCTTGGGGCGCAAGGAATACATCTTGCCTCGCTGCATCGCGAGCGCTGCGGCCATTCGCCTGCATTCTGGCTTAGCGAACACAAACCCCTTGTCTCGAGGCAAATGTTTGATAGCGGCCGAAGCGATTGTGTTGTCACTTAACTCCATTCCAGACTTAGACTCAGCGTACGCCAACCCAATCATAGCAGTGAGCTCCCTCCTCGCACCGCCCTCTTCGCATCGTTTCTCATTGCCGTTTTATCACATTTTTCTAGTCCGCGTGGACAGCGGCTTCGCAAGTCATCTCCGGCGAGGTCACTTTATGGCGTTCGGTCGTTGACACCGTTGGTACGCATGAAGTCGAGAGGGCTGAGCGTGACCTCAAGCGTATCTTTAACGCTGGCCTGAATGTAATGACCGTCTTGGCGGAGCGTTCTCAACTTATTCGTAAGCACTTGGGTTTACCTTCTTCTCTCTGCCAATGCATTCCGTGCCGATCACATCACCTCCAGGTTACCAAGAGGAATTGACTCAACAGAGTTATATCGCACTATTTGGGTTGTAACGTAGAACCGTTCATCTAAGTTTCAATTTGAAATACGAGTACATATCCGATGAATCATACTCCAGCCTATTCACGTAAAGAACAATGCATTTTGTGCTAACTGATATGTATGATATGCAAAACGAGCGATGTGATGGCAGATCAAAACGAATAAACACGAAAACAAATAGTAACAGTGCTGTTAGCTCATCTCATCAAAACATAAACATATACACCCAGAATTCCTATTTCCGCGTCCACATCAATATCCATTTTTACCTTCGCTCATAAATAGAGCCTCGTGAATCCTTAGCCTCTACGCACGCTCAAGAGCCGCACGATTCGCCTCCGCTTTGGCTTCTAAGCTAAAGTCGGAGAGAGCGACGGTTTCTGTGCCGACTCTGATGCCACTAATTGCATCTGAAGCAGGGTACTTGTCTTCTTCGCCTCGTTGAGTCTCTCCATAACTTTCGCGCTTGAACCGCGGGACGCTGACTGCGCTGACGCCTTGTCGACTATTAGAGTAGACGTAGACGGACTCTTGGCCACCGATGTTGCGAAGCCGATTTCGGGAGTTAAGCATAGCCAGGAAGCTGTTGACATATACTAGATGGGGAAGCGACGATGGTAAGGCGAGGGAATATCGAGGTAACGATATGACACATACGCTGGGCGCTGATGAACTCTATGACCATTGCCCATATGCTTTCGGGCTTCGCAATGAGCTGAACGGAGGAAACATAAATTCGCCTTCATCTCACAGCTATGTTCGGACTTACGATGATTGTTTGGGCAATGACGACGATGCTAGACACGTAATGTTAGCCAGTGAAGAGGGGATACAGGCCACTATAGTTACGTCGTGAGAAGGAACCGATTCATCGAATATACGAGCAGTGTTTTGATCAGTTTCATCGACCTGAGTATATGTAAGACGTGGTTGGCGTATATTGCAGACAGACGAGCTCACTTGGTAAAGCCACGGGCGTCATACAGGATGATGCACAGGGTTGCTGAGACCGTTGCATCTAGCACAACCCTGAGGATGTAATACGGGACCATTGCAGTGAACTGACGCCATGAAAGCCATGAGAATAGATGGTGCTAGTAAATTGGATCGCACGTACGACAGCTTCGTGGAGACGAAGTAAATCCCACAAGTGGAACCTACACGGAGTTGCGGTAAGGATTGGCGAAAGACGTCCACACTGCAGAACCACTTACAAGCTATAAGCGAAATCTGCACATCCAGGTCAAAGCGGGTAGAATCATGAATGCATGAGACGTACAAACGCCGAATCCTAACAAGACGAAATTTCAAAAAGAAAGTACTGAGAATAAGACAAATAACACATACCCGTTTGCGCGGCGAGAAGGAGTATCTGAGGAAAAATTAGCTGGCCGTTAACGGGTACACGCACGAGAAAAGCTGACCATTGTGCCGGTTAGTAGTTTCCGCCAACGTTTCGTCACTTCACAACATAGCTCGTTAGGCAAGGGATATAAATGACTATGCGAATAAGCCATACTCAAGTAGATCATTCGAACAAAGAATCTAATAAGATGTGTCTTTAGGACGTCTTGGATGAATTGTAGGACGACACTTACATTTGAAGGACGAAGCAAATGAAGATCTTAACAAAAGGGATCACAATGAGGAGCGAGCCAGAGGGATGACAGATAACATGAGCGTACCCCGACTGTAACCCCAGCCTGACAAGGTACATCGAAAATCGTTAGAATTGATACATTAGTAAAGCTATAGGTGTACACACATAAACCGACCTATTGGTGGAAATGATTGGTGAGGTTGAGCAGGGAGGGTGAAAAGGAACGCACCATTCGCCGTCGGGCAGGATTTCTGGACGAGTGTAGCTTTTGACCTAGTGCAAATAGATCATAAGTTCGATGCTTCGCGTCAGCGTTTGAGTGGTGCCAACTACTAACCGAATAATGCCAGACCGTATGAGAAACTGCTAAGGTTAGCAAGCGCTCGGCTAGATGAAGATAATCCAGCATACGGAAGATTGCATGGAGGGTAGCGAGAACCCTAACGCATCGATTACTCAACAAGGGGTCTCATGATTACAGGAGACTATGCTCACCAAATAGAGCCAACCTACTCGTTCGCGCTAAGGGTTAAATACTACCTACCACAAATCAGTTCGTCAAAACGCACCAGTGTTTTCATTCGGAGGGAATCTTTGGGATAGCTTATATAGTACAAGTATGCCTGGACGGTAAATAACAGTAAGTGAACGTAGATTTACCAGCGGAAATCCGCACTTGCCTGAAGACTAGCGATTCCATACAACGCCAACATGACCTGACATGAGACAAGGGAAGCACCTGTGGCAAGGCTTAACCCACTGCTCGGCCTGGTTCGAGGGAGCTGCTTACCATAGATTTCCTCGTACATGCTTTGAGGCATTGGGGTTGGGCGATCCGGGAGGCCAGACATGATGAGCGTTGAGGGAGGGATCGCGGGGGAAAGGATAACAAGAAAAGCGAGTGGAAGGGGCTTAAAGTCGTCAGCGATAACCAAATAGGGAATGCAGGGAACAAGTACACCCTGAAACCTTGAACAAAAGGGACGATGAGGTCTCCATGCAAAAAATCTTTGCCACCCCAGATTGGCACCGGTGCCATGTCAAGGTAATTGATCTCACAGAGCTCATATTTGGAGCGAGTATCATATCATACCATTGCGAAAAGGATTCAACCAAGGTACTTGCTTAGAACGGAAGCAACCGCGGAAGCGGTGTCGGCGCCCGCCCCAGCCGCCCGCCTGGGAATCGTAGGCGCCCTTAGACGCTTCAAGGTACACGCATGACTTGGACGAGAATCTAGAAGTGAAACATAAACGTGGCTGGCAGTTGGCTCCAGAGATTCGAGAAATTCGGCATAAGGGTCGATTTTAGGTTGTTGACATGGACCAAGTAGTGCTTATCTATCCCAGGATTTACATTCCCGATTTTTTAGACTGCAATCGACCACCTCCGTGTACCAGCGACTCGTGTGCGTGAGATTTGCATCCGAACGGAATCATATTTTCCGTTTGATTTTCTGATGAGTGACAGTGTTGAATGAATCTTGGCCGCAAAAAATAGATAACACTTCGTATCCGGAGTTGCAATTTGACATCGACAGGGACCAGGGTTTCACATTCTAAACAGAACGGTGCCCGCTTCATACTGACCCATAGAGGACGTGATTGCGATTGTATTGAATACAAGGAGAGTTGGAGGAGAGGATATACACATACTGTGGATTATACAGGATGTCGCTGATTAATCGAGCAGACAACAGGCAGCCCAAGGATCGTTGAACTCCAGATGGAACGTTGCAATTAATCGTGCCGACAACGTTGTCAGGTGGCGTGTCGAGCGAAGAGTCGAGCAACTTTCGGCGTTTGAGACCCTTTCAAGCTCAACGAATCAAATCTTTCAAAGGTCACTGGAATAAAATTGACGACGTCCATCATGAAATGGTCCACAAAACGGACATGTAAGTAGCAAAGTACAACTACACAGTGAGAACGTAGGGAAGCTCAACATGTGGGACATTCTCGGTTTTCAAGTAGTCCAAGAAAGGATCAGAGTCGCTAACCCTTTGGCAAACGAGAGAAATCGGTGCGCTAGACTTAGTGGCTCGATAGCTTAGAGTTTGCGGGACTAAAGCTGCCGAATTGCTGGTGGAGGTTGTCCTACGCTGATCCTTCGCAACCACAATGATTTGTAAAGCGGGAAAAGATATTCCCGAGGTGTTACCGTCGGTGTTACGCATGAGAAAAAGTGCAACCATCAGAGAGGTCAGCCCGTTGCGAGGAAGCTGAATCTTTCTAAGATTCTCCAAATAACCGAAAGACAGAAGCCAGTCTTCAGCGGAGAACGATGATATGTCGCAGCAAAAGTATGATAGTTGAGGAATGGCCATAATTTCGGTGACCGGGACAAGCAGCGGGTACAATGGTCGATTCGCCAGTATCACGAGTTCGGCAGTGGGTACCTGGCAGCTGGAGCCTTGGAGTTGAACACGAAGACGACCAGGGCTTTCAATAAGGTGCATCTTGACTAGATCAGAAGACGATGCGGGGCCATACAGATCCGCAAGTCGTCGGGCGATAGCGAAGACGTGGGGCTGCGGGCTTTCGTTCGCGATAGCGGCAAGCGATAAATCGATAATCTTTGGGAGCTGGACGCTGCAGATGAATCGAGCAATTGCTTGCGCGGCGTCGCCTACACAGAGGTATTCGAGGCTTTCCAAGTTCGACGTTTGTTTCTGGGGGTAATATAGATGACTAGCCGTTCGCGGTAATGATGCATTGACTTCGAGGTGGGTCAAATTTGGCATCTGGCCCAGAAGGTCGGCAAAGTCGCGAATGGAGCACATGATGGGTGAATGGATAATGTGGAGTTGCCGCAAGCTGTCGAAATTTGCACTAGGCCAGGTGATCTTGCAATGCATCAGCTTGAGCATCTGCAGTTCGGGGACGGTTTCCATAAAAAAGGTCAGAGCAGCCTCGACGTCGTAGAAACACTCCGCGCTACAGATGCTTAGCATGCGAAGTCGAGGTGCGCGAAATGAAGCCTTTTGCATGTGTGCGACTGTGCTTGAGATCGTCCTAAAATCTACGTCCAACTTGAGTCCTTGTATATTCGTAGTCCCGCAGAAAAGACCAGTGGCCTCGACAAATCTGGACGAGAGTTGAGGAGTAGTCAAGGCGACGCGGAGAGGACTAGCGCGGGCCCGTTCAAGGAACACGAGAGTGCGTTGAGGCGAAGAAAAGTCAATATGAGTCCACAGAGATGAGTCATTAATTGCCGTAGCACGCCATAGAGCGCAGACGTGAGTAATATAAAGCAGAGTCGGGTCGCGGGCTTCCTTAGGGCGTTTTTTGCACTTGTGCTTGATATGAAGCTGGGGCATCGGACTTTCTATATGTCGATTTACGGCCAGCTTGAATATCAGGGAGAGTATTTCGACCGGGAGGCAGTGAACAGTTTTGGCTGGAGGATCCATCGAACAGCCGTCGATTTTGGGGAGAGGAATAGAAGTGTGATATGAAGGATTACAGAGTTTTAGTTGAGAGTGTGAATCGTCGCGGGAGAGACAGAACCAAGTCGGCCAGACAAACTCTTATACAGGCTGCCGGAGATCCAAAACCACAGGTGGCTCATTGTCATTGCCACGGATATCATTGACACTGGCCACCAAATGGCCACCTCGTAAAGCAAATGGTGTGTCGTTGGCATGGCCAGAAACCTTCTGGGGCCCGGCGCCACGTGAGAACGTGAGGCATAGCGTGCCGCTTTATTCGACTTGTACGGGCTCAACCCAGATGACAAAGAACAACTGAGCATAGATGGTCTCTTAGGATCGTTGTCGCAAGTCGCAGTGGATTGGACCAGGTCGTACTCGTGGGTGTGCTTTGGGTGGTGACAGGAGCAGCCGTGTGAAAATTTGAACCACTAAGTTCAATCCCAACTTTATCTCAGCTTCAGCCAGTCAGTACGTATAGCGGCGCCAACAAACCATCAGCGTATCAGGTCGGACGCCGTTACTCCTGCAACGCCGTGGTCCTCGAAGCTGTTGATATATCCGCGTCTTTGGTTTACGTAAAGAAGATGCCCAGCCACAGGAAGTTCATCTTCGCTCACGACTTCGTCATTGGAGGACGAATCACACCTCATCGCGGCATCTGGACGCGTCGGACGTTTCGAAGCGAAGTCGAAGAAAGTAGCCGCTAGGTTACTTGGGAAGTCTCGGTTGTTCCTCGAGGACCCAACGATAACGCCGCGAATGGTAATCGACGACACACACTTTTGCTTGGATCTCGGACGAACGACGCCCACGACTCCCAAGGCGGTCGGCGCCAGTATACCTCCTCTTCTGCGACATAGCCATCTCAAATTGATCCACCGAAGCTGGATCTAACTCTCATGAACCCCTCCGGCTTTCCGTTTGATTCGCACTTGCTGCTGCTCTTCGCCTCAGCCCTCTTCTCGTATGTTCGGCGAGGTACATCTCCAGTGACAATATTGAGTCGAAATGGGGAACCAATCCCGCCTGCTGTGCTGCTTCGAAATGATCCGCTTCTCCCTGGTTGCACTCAGGGGTATACTCAGCATTCGGGCGATGGAAGGACCAATATACACCTATTCTTGGGTCACTCCAAAAAATTGATGCAATGTAACTGGTCGCCCTTCCTCCCTGCTGGAAAGCTCGAGAGCTGCCCAAGAGGCCCGCCTTATTCTCTGCGGATTTGCGAGGCTAGAAGAACACACGGGATAGGCTAATCTATTCAATCAACCATGCGCTCTCACCACAAGTTACTTCTAGCAGAACCTAGCCTTATATACTTCGTTCCTGCCCTCTACACTACCCGAGGGCAGCGTGAAGCAAAAGAGTGTAATGTGGCTATCGAGTCTAAGAGGCTTAGACCGCTATTGCAACGCCCTAAGCTGAATGGCGAAGAGGACCGAAGGCAAGTCGTAACTTCTCCCTGCCTTGGCTTACACTCCTATGCCGAACGCCAAATTGACACCTTTCTACAGTGTCCTATTCTACCCTTCCCGGTCAGACCGCTCCTGTCCTTGCGTATGCCACAGTCATTCATTGGTGCTCGTACGATGCCTGATGTCATGGTGTCCGTCCCCACACTGATAGCTTCAGTCATCGACCCACCATCAGGCAGGGGAAAGCGATAGTGATCCATCGCTGCAGTCCGGCGCCCCGCGGGATTTCTGCTCCCTTGACACAGTCCAGTCGCTTCCCACCCGGGTTCAGCCCCTTACCAGCACGTCTTACACGGAGTTCGACGCGACTCTGGTGATAGGTTGGTGGACAGACAGGAGTCCCGGAGATGTTGGAATGGACGATTGGGTGGTGGCTGAACGCGGTGTGTGTTCGAAATGCGATTTCTCCGGAGTGTGCAGCTGATCTGTAGTGTTTATCGCCGTCTCAGACAGGCCGGTCGCAGTCCGTGCTGACCTCTGCATCGTGGGCGCCACAATCAAGACACTCGGTCACTATCGGGGCCCAATCAGCTCGGACTACGGTCCGCCGTGGTGAAATTAAGGTCTGTTCGGTATTTCAGTCAGGCGTTCATTTGGTCTTATTCAGCGGCTCCCGGGTAGCACCGTCTTGACTTGGAATATATTGCGTTCTGGTCTGCAAGTATCATTACTCATATGCTTTACGACAGACGAAGATGCTTTACTCCTTGCCTCGCGGCGTCTTGCACCGCCTACTTCTTTGGATGATACACAGAACCGTTACCGTGCGCTGCGATAACTGCCCAATAGCCAGTTTCGCAACACGATGTCCCTGTCATGATTGGGGATCAGGTTGTAGTGCTCGAATGGGAGAGCTGACCCACTCATCTAAGCGCATGCTCAGGAGGTCATCTGATTTGTTCGATACGGCGAGATCCAAGTATGAGGGCATGCGATAGAGATCGTGGACAAACTTTTTAGCTCGCTGTCTCTGTCATTACATTATCTCGGGATGGTGCGTGATTGATTACTTGACCATTTCGGCTTTATTGCGGCAAGATGCAAGCAATAGTAGGTAGGCTCAACGTAGGTGAGCTCAATGGTCTTCAAAGATGTTCAATGTTGAATTGTCGATAACAGTTATTTAGAAGAGTCGACCGTGCATACTGCTTGGGTGATTAGGCACGCTTCGTGACTTGGTCATGCGAAGGTAAGTATGTACGTTATATAAATATCATACTTCTCTCTTACCACGCCCGTAAGAGCCGTCCAAGCTTCAAGGTTGCTTCTACATCAAAAGGTTGCGGGTTGAGCATGCCGAGACTAGCTTGAACTCATTCTGACATCCGGAATTTCGCTCGCATAGAGTTAATTGAACATGTCCCAAAGGCCGACCCATTTGTACAGAGAGATTATCGAACTGAGCGCCACCAGATTTCTCGATGCGAAAAGGCATAGTCAATCTTCTGTGGCGTTGCCCGGCTCAAAGAAAGTTTCCGGTCGCGTAATGGTGCTGGAATTGGTTCTTGAAGATATCGGGGGTGAGCTGCGAGTCTCGTTCGCGTCGTATCCATTTCCCCGGCTGAGTTCGAGAAGGGATATGGCGATATTACCTAGGTATGCCAGTCGGAGAAGGACTCCTGAGGTAGAGTCGCCGCGGCTACTCGGACGTGGGCGCCGCGTTGGAAATTCGGAAGCTGAGTGTCACGATTAGCAGACTGTGTGCTGACAGATATTTGCCGGGCTTGTAGCGTCTAGACGGCGTCCAGCAATCTGAAGGAATGCAGTCATAGTGGACCCAGAGTCAATCTTGCCTGGCACTGAGGCGACTCCAAGATTAGCCTGGGAAAGGGCGCACGTGGAACAATACTTCTGCTGCAAAAGGAATCTGATTGCCCAAACAAGGTAATTAAGCCTCACCGATGAAAAGCGATTCGGGCGTCATAAACTCCCACGGGCTTTTAGCTCCCATGGTGTTGAGCAGTTTGCGTTCCGGACTATATGTATTTCAACTTACGGAGGTCACAAAGTTCAAGATGCCTATTTGTCATCCAACTCCAGAATATATAAAGAGAGCACTAGCGCATCGACATGCCCATCCCTCCTTTCTTCCCTTCCTCCACCATCTCTTCGCCTCTCTCGCGGCCTCCCTCTTCCTCCAGTTCCTGGCAGCGTCGCGCAGGTTCTCGCCTTCTTGGATTACACTCACCAAACGATAAGCGAATTCCTACCCCATTCATCTCAAGCAACCATGATTTCAGCGATCCTCTTCACCATCTCCCACAACCTCTTCTTCGCCGTCGCCACCGCCATCTCTTCCTGCCTCGTCGTTCGCGCCATCTACAACCTCTTCTACTCACCTCTTAGCGTCATTCCCGGCCCATGGTACGCTGCGGTCTCGGATCTCTGGATCACATATCACGTCTTGCGACTCGAACAATGCAAAACCATCCAGGCTCTCTTTGAACAATACGGCCCAGTCGTGCGCATTGGACCGAACAAAGTGGTTTTCCGCGACATTTCTACGATGCGTAGCGTGTACTCAATCCACAAGTTCGACAAAAGTGGTTACTACAAGAGCCTCCTCACGTACGTTTGAGCTTCTTGATTGCCTGTTGTCGCGCGGCTGACGTAGATGCCACATTTGACAGTAACGAAAATGATCATGCGTACGTATATCGCGCATATATGCTGCAAAAGACACTTATTATGTCTAGTATGACTACTTTGGGCCACGCTGAACACTCCATGCGTCGCAAGGCGTACGCTCCCCACTACACCCCTGCAAATCTCGCTAGATTCCAAACGGAGATGCAGGAAGCCACTCTTGAGTTGGTAAATGTAAGTTGAATCGCCGGCCCGGCACACAAATGCTTATTCAAAGTACCCCAGACACTCGAAGGTATTAAAGGCAAGAGCCCTTTGGAATGCTTGTCGACTTTCCGTCACTTCATGGTCGACTTGGTCGTCATGAACTCATATGGGTATCATCTCGGTGCTCTTAGAAGATGGGCAACAGGCGCGGAGGACCTACTTTGTAATGCCATCAGCGACTTCCCTAAACGTGGCATCCTCGTATGTGGACGGTTCTGCTTACAGGTGTATCAGGGAACTCAGCCTTACTACTATAGCGCAGCGCCGTTTCAACCTGGGCATGGGACATGGTCTGCCGCATCCCAAACCGACGATGGAGGATGATGTGCAACTCTGATAAGATCATGGCCGAAGTAAGTCAATGTTAAATGGAGCTGTATACTCAGCCCTGACAGCTTTCATGTAACCTTTTTAGTTCGTTAGTCAGCGCGTGTATGATATGCGCGCTCAGGTAAATTCTGGAAGATTGGCGGAGAGCGAAAGGCCACCTATGCTTCAACGTTTACTCCAACACAAATATGCCTCTACTAACCAACTCATGCCCGATCTCGACATCATCTCCGAATGCATGGGTCACCTGTAAGTAATCCCAGTCAAGAACACTCATGCATCCCCTGACGTTTAGTTTAACGGGTTCAGAATCGCCGGTTCTGACACGACATCTACTTCTCTTTCCTACTTTTTCTGGGAAGTGAGCCGTCGGTCGGACGTCATGAAGAGATTGCGCGCCGAGATCGACGAGGTTATGCAAGATGCCAAGGTCATACCAGACATCTCGGTCTTGCAATCGCTGCCTTATCTGAATGCATTCATCAAAGAAGGCAAGTTTGTTACCTTCCAAATTATACCTGCTGGGGTTTACAATCAAGCATGCAGGCCTTCGCCTCTACGGAGCTGCTCCAAGTCTCCTTGAACGCGTAGTTCCTGCATCTACGACCAAGAACGGTTCAGTGAGCGAAGCTTTCGACCTCCTGGGGTTCGCTTTGCCCGCCGGCACCATTGTCTCCACTCAGGCTTGGTCTATGCATCGGGACGACTCCATATTCCCATCCCCAGATACGTTCTTACCGGAGCGGTGGCTGGAGTCAAATACTTCCTCAGAAGAGCTGGCGTTGATGTCGCAGCACATGATGCCGTTCGGGACGGGCACACGTGTATGTGGCGGGCAGAACCTTGCCCAAATTGTCATGAGAATGGTGGTAGCCGCTGTTGTAAGAAACTTCGACATTGTGGCACCAAGTGAAACAAACGAAAGGACGATGGAAATGAAAGACAGCTTTGTGAGTGACCGAGCCATGGCCGTGTATCTCCTTTTTGACCGCGATTGGCCCGCAGGTCATCTTCCCTGCTTCCATGGAATGCAAACTCGCATTCATTCCCCGCAATTAACTTGCGAAACCCCATCCACCATATTTGCATGGCGTGCATGCATACCCCTTGATACTCTCACCCCACGAACCCTTCGCGACGGCCACTCTATTTATTAACCATTCACATTCCAATTGTTTTCTACCATGTTGTCCCGCTTTCGGTGCGTCTGATGTTGTTCGTTCCGTGGTCATATCACCCAATATCATGCTACATTGGCTCTGATTAATTCCCCATTCCCCACATCGCTTTCTGCTACCCATCCCCTTCGGAATCTTTCCCCTTGTGTCCTCGCCAGTAGGCACTGTTACCCATACCCCAGTTCATGTTTATCCCTACACCCACGCTCCTTCTCTTTATTGTATAGCTAGTATAATATTCGTCGCCCCGGCATGGCATGGGTTGGACTGGTAAATCACTTGTAACTCTTTCGATAGTGTACTAATGGCTCTCCAATACCTTTACCTCATTTTTGGTTTGCTTATTGTTGACGCGGATAGGTAATGCTGACCTTTCCATTCAGGTTACACCACTAGGTGTATAGGACTTCGTTCCGAGTCTGGCACTCATAAAAGTGGATACCGTGGATGCGTCAGAGCCTTCACGGACTTCCAACCAGGCGCCACTGATTGCGTTATGAGAATTTCCCCAAATCAGGGACAGCAGTGCGCTGCAGTGCATTGGGGGCGATCTTGTTCGTAAAATCGCTGTTTAATACAGCTGCGCTATTGGAGTTAAACAAGCTGCTCTAACGTGGTCGGTATTTACCCTTGAAAACGCGTTGACCGCTACAAAGTAGCCGCAAGTGAAACTTTCAATATGACCCTACATCGATACAATATACAAATTTACGTCGGGGGGTTCATGAATGCTGAATAGCAGTTATTGTGGCGGCAGACCGAGGCTTTATTTCGCATTCAAAAGGTTCTGGATGACTGCAGAGATATGGGGGATATCAGCATAATCGCCTTTGAATGTACAAATCAGACTCACCTAATAGA
The DNA here is from genome assembly GCA_019677325.2 of Pleurotus cornucopiae. Classification (NCBI taxonomy): domain Eukaryota; kingdom Fungi; phylum Basidiomycota; class Agaricomycetes; order Agaricales; family Pleurotaceae; genus Pleurotus; species Pleurotus cornucopiae. Next base: position 143,993 of record CM033830.1, on the reverse strand, counting down.
ACCATCCAAGAATTTTCCGGATGGTAGACGGGGTTTCCCGTCGACGCCGACTGGTGGGCGAATATCTAAGGCGGCGAGGACATTGGCACAGAGGAGCCACATTGAAGCATCAGCGAGATGGGAACCTGATCACCACATGAAAATCGTATGGTCAAACAGAGCTTAGGAAACCATAACAGCGGAGAGACATACCAGGGCAGCTTCTATTTCATAGGAACCAGAATCGATCAGTTAAACTGACGGGGTTTGTTAGGCGGGTTACTCACCGTCGACCAAAACCATACACATAATCTCTGGGGTCCTTGTCCTTTGCTGGGTGGTCCAGTGTTTCAAGGAAACGTTCAGGCTTAAATACATCAGGGTCGGGATATGTACTTGGGTTATGGAAGAACCGCCTGAACAGGGAGCGACAACGCGGCATGAGATTGCGACAGAGAGACACAAAGAGTTACGCACCAGACGTTGGAGAGGAGCATAGTGCCTTTAGGAATAAAATAGCCGTCGTGGATATCGTCCTCACTGGCGACGTGCGGGAGACCTTCGCAGATGTTAGTGAGGATGGCATAGCATCAGAAGAAGTACTCACCTAGCGGTGCGAACGTATAACACCTCATTGTCTCAATAAACAAAGCATCAACGTAGGGCAGCCGAGCCCTATCGGCTAACGTTGGCAGCACACCATGGCCCAAGACGGTGTCGAGTTCTTCTTGCGCCCGGATTTGGTGGGAAGTGTGGTAGGTCATGGCCAGGAAGAAGCATTCAATTCCACCAACTGTCTATACTCAACAGCATCAGTGGAAAAAGTAGAACCCAGCATGGAAGCAACGCACCGTGTCGGCGCCTCCGCTATATATACCGGCAGCAGCCCATTTGATGAGTTTCTCCTCTTCTGAGTCCGGGTTTCTATGATCGAGCTGGGAGGTAAGGAAAGACTTTTGCGCTGTTCCTTGCGACTATACCAACACTTATTGATGGGTGAACACGCGGATTGGAAACCAACGTACCATCTGCTTCTTCACCCATTGGTATGGCTGGTCGAGCATTTGTTCAAGCGTATTGTGATATTTGGACGCTTTCCGCTTCCAGCCTGCCCCGGGGAACCATGAGGGCACGTACTGGACTGGTGGAACATTGGGCGATGAGCTTAAAATTTCTACCCGAAATGGCACGATTTAGACTCACGACTGGGGAAAACGTCGACCATGAAGGCACCGGTTACCGTTGTTTCTGAGAATTGGTCCATGGCTTCGTTGACAAGTTTGACGAGTCCATCGTCTTGAGACGAGGCCTTATATCCGTATGTGAGAGTGAGGACGATCGAACCGGCGAATCTTGTCGAGACTTAGTCGAGGCTTTCTCCAGAGAAACGATCACTCACTTGAATGCATGCTCAACCCACTTCTCAGGCTTCCCCACAACACTCTTCAGAAATTTGTGCGTCTCTTCATTCAGAGTGTCGTCGAAGGCATCGACTTTGGCCCGAGTACCCATAAAACCGGCGAACAGCTTCCGGTATTCCGACCATCTCTTTCCAAAGGGAATTAACGCTGGGCCCGCGCCCCATCCGACTAAATCCCCGGCCATTATGAGTTGAGGCCTATCGGAATATATCTTGGACTTCTTGTCGAGCATATCAACGGCATATTTGGGGTCATTGAGGATCATAATATGCTTGCCCAGAACCGAGAGATGCGTGATTCCACCTGGAGTGGCCTTAGTGAACACGACATAATTCGCATTGCGGAAGCTGATAGACGTACCGTACTTCTCCTCGAACTCGGCGAACCCTAACCATGGCTGGCTCTGCGGTAGATCTGCAACGTTGCCGACCAGCGGTAAACCTTTCGGACCAGGAGGAAGAGGCGCCGGAGCGCGCTTCGTTGAACTCATATGAGCGACGATCAGCGCTGTGAGTATAATGGCGGCCCCTCCAATGGTGTAGTTGTCCATCGTGGTCATGTCGAAAATTTGCTGGAGGAAGATAGGCAAGAGGCCCACCGACGGGTGCTGGACTTAATCTAGCCGGACGCAAAGGTACACGAAAGCAGGGACGCGTTCGAACCTGAATGATAGCAGGTTTTAGCGCAGCACGCGGCAGTTGTTGCACCTATCTAAGGCAAGGAATTTGTAGATGCAATTTGTGCACGTCATCAACATTTACGAAGACGATTGATGCAACAGTTGGCACGACGAGTCCAGAGAGTGCCAAGTACACCCGTTCAGTCTCAAAACTATGCAAAATATTCCATTTGTGATAAACGACAGTGGGTTGGCTATCCAGTAGACCAACAGGGAGATGCGTATATATATATGTACTGCAGACCGATGATCCATGTAATCTAAAAATGCAAGAATGTCAATGCTAACGCTACAACTAATGGGTAATAGATATAAAGGAAGCTGATAAGAAAAGGAGGGTCGTATGAGAAAAGATATCAGGCAAAGTCGAAGGCAACGTCAGCCTGCCACGAATCTTCGTATACATTCCATAAGGCGACCAGAACCAGTCTGGGGAAAGTGGCGCTGCTGAGGGGCCAAGTAGGGTCAGAGGAGGTCGCATAAGCTGTGTGCTGGATTTCCGTTATAAGCACAATGTCGGTTTTAAGATATAAGAAGAGACATACCGAGATGTAGTTGACGTAATTGTCAGTAATAGCCCGAGCAAGTTGAAGGCGAGTCATCGGTCCACTGGAGGTTACAACTTCGACTGAACGAGTCCATTCGACGTGTTGGTAGCCAGGCCACTGAGATAAAAGTAGGTTAGGCGGTTTACAAGCCACTATCACAGGCGAATACTTACGCAGATTCTGAATGTGATGCGCCGGACGTTGGCCGGGAAGACAATGTCGTTGGCCCCAAACATCATAGAACCCAATGCCGGTGCACCTCTGGCGGAGATCTCGTTCATTCGGATTCCTTGGCCATGATACCCGTTCATGTCGAAGGTGATAGGTCTATTCTGGTTCGTGCGACCGAAAGAGGCACCCCACTTGGACGAAGGTGTGAAAAGGAGCTGGGGGACTCGCTTGCGCTTCGCCGACAAGAAAGGAGGGACAGCGCTGCCAAGGGAGGAGAACCCGGACTGCTGGCCAGATTGGATAGTAGGGTGGATAGGATTGTAGTAAGCCATTTGGAATATCAGTGTAGATTCGATGAGAGGCTGAGAGGTTGATTTGATGAGGAGAATCGCCAGCCATAGTCGCGTTTAAGTACTGGCATAATGTGGACGATGGTCCACCGTCAAAGGGTGTAGCCACAGTAGCTTTGAGCAGGAAAAGCGGCCAGCAGCCAAAGACTGGCCATAGACCACTTGAGGCAGAGAAAGCGGCCACAGTCAAAGCGCCGACAATCACCAGTCTTTGGTGGCATTTCCTACTTGACGATCGGGATTGAGTGCCGATCTGCGTCTTTGTTAGGGAATCACATATGTTGCTGGTACGAGGAGACGATGAAGTAAAGCCAATGACTGAAAGATAAATCGATAATGGGCAGGGGTGAACGATTGAACTTGGTGACTATAGAGAGTGGTACGCCCTTGGTTAATGTCACAAAGCAAAGCGGTGTGATGTAATGGCCTCATGGCGCGCGGCCAAAGGCCATTGACCACCATTATCCGTTTGCTTTGTGGGGGCCCAGGCCGAGAGTACAGTAGAGCGTGTGGCCCGTGGCTCCGTTTTTAGTTAAGACCCGAGTGAAGGCCGGTGGCTAGGCGCTGATTGAAGGGGACTTGAAGAGTTTTCAACAAGACAAGTGGAAAGTTGGATCAACGTTGTAGACGAAAAGCGCGCCTACGACCCTGGTGGGAAGTAGATCACGTGTAAAATTTTGAGCCTCAATTCGAAAGTCAGTCCGAATACCTCAGCGCGCAGGCTGGCGTCGGTTGGATACTTCTATGAAGCGGCCTACACAAATTGATCATGAGTCAAGAAAGCGCAAGAAGACGCACGAAGAAGCGCCCTGTGAGCCACCTCCTGCTCTCCTCGACCTTCTAGACTTCACGGGCGTTGAACTCGGCGAAAGCTCCGAGGTAGCGACGCGTTTTGATCGGATTGCGAAGGCCCTCCTGCAAGAGTATCACATAGAACTGACGAACGAGGAGGGAACCACGCACGAGTACAATATCCTGGAACTGGAATTTTACTTGAAGGCGGATGGACATGGGGATCCCTTTACGCACGGGAGCGAGGAACAGAAAATTAGTGGGAATTGGTCAGTCGAAATTTCCTGCACTAACTTTGGGCTCACCTTCAACATCTGCGTTGACTAGGTATTTTCATCGCGCACCTAGGCGTTCCGCCAACCCTGACCACAGTGCGACGAGTTTGACTGGTTACAGAGGTGGCACGCGCAAGGGACTCGACCTTACCATCGGAAAACCACCAGTTTCAGCGACCACGTCTCCGTATTTCTCTTGCGCTGCGACCGCGACCACTTCTAATAACATCGATATTCGGGGAGGTATCCTCTTTCGTACCATTCAACGACGCGATAACTCGTCGCAGGTGATCTCTGGGCCTTCCCTTCTCGTGGATGAAATTCTTCGCGCGAGCTCTGTACAAAAGATTCCTGAGTTAGTCGACCAGAAATGGGGTGGTGATCGGTCCGCATTCAGATCTTCGACCAAGTCAAGTACAGTGTTGCGCCTGACATGTTCGACATCGAACCGCGATCTCACAGTCTATCGTTCTCCAAGGATTGGCTTGGATCTCTCGCATCCAGGTACCGCCGCCGCCCCTTCCGATAAACGCGTAACGTACCTCTCTAGAGCCTACCGTTACTTCGTGCAGCCTGCTCTCTTGACGGCGAATGGCCGCTGTCAGACACTATTGGGCGTGTACGAACAATCCGCTGATGACGGCCTTTCTGAGGAGAAGATGCACCGGAGAATATCAGAGCTAACTGGCATCAAACTTCAGACCGTAGAAAAGTATCTCCGAGACTATCAAACCGGTATTTCGGACGGTGATCTCACGATTTTCATTGGGCCATCTGGAAAGGGCGTTTGCTCGTCTCCGAGCAGGTACCTTCAGATGATGGGCGCTTTGCGAACGTTCCAGCAATCTTGAAGACTCTCCTCTCGCTTTGTATATATTGTCCTGCTACTCGCTTTGTTGGACTGAGGCGGATCCGCATTTCTCAAACTTCACCCCAACTTTCGACCAACGCCGTCGACCCTCGCTCGTCCAATTAGGTTACTACAGCCCCAATATTGAGACGCGAATTGTCAATACCCTTAGTAATGCAGCTCCATAAAAATCCTGAACGCGTAACCTTTGTAAGTGAATTCTTCGGCCAATGAAAGAACACAAACTCACGGACGTCAGCCCTTTAGGTACGCTGGCAGTTCTATGGTTAAAATTATCTGTTCTCACTGTCAAATAGTAGATGGATGGAGTTAATGATATGATCCACCGGTATTACTGTTCTACGGTCGTTCTATGCTATTCATTCGCATTCTGTAGACGAGATATAGAGGCGAGTCTCGTATCTTCCATCTTATCTTGCTTATACTCAGCACGTCATGCAGGGCAAATTTTCATTGGTCGTAGCTTGAATTGCATGCTGTAAGAATCGTCATGCTGTAAGGTGCTCGGCATCCAAGGTTGAATATAACTGTCCCACAGTTCAGAACTTCGGTATCCAGGTATGTGGTCGCCCCTCCCTGCTCCAACATCAAGCATCTCTTGGAGTTCTCCTGCGGTCCGGGAGCACCACAGTCTCCGACCACGAGACTGATGTCTTCGCCTATGGATGGCACCAGAGTGCGAGCCAAATGGTCCCGCTCTCATTTTGGGCGATAAGGGTGTCGCCCTATAGCTTCCGGAGTGATCGACAACACGCATTCTCGACCTCATGCGAAAACATGACGCATGACGCATTTCATAGAAGCACTCGTGGGTGAAGGCTATTTACGATATTAAATTAGGCTGCAGGGCCCAGAGGGAGTTGACGACACCTCCTTCCGAGCAATCGCCTAACAAAAGCATGATGGACGGAGGCTTCAGCCCCCAGCTCACTTAGAAAGAACTGTGTTTTGCTTATCTTTGTAAACTATTCAGCCGGCGTGAACGGAGCCGCATTTCTGGATCGAATACAGCATGCTTTGTCTTTGGTCACAATGACGGTAGAAAAAGGCAAGGTCACCGCCAGTGCTATGAGTGTCCTCGGTCAGAAGATATCGGAGTGGCGTGTACTTGGGCACGTGGGCATCATGGAATGTTTGTGATATTGCCGTGTCAAGCGGTGAAGCGCTGCACCGAAAACCTTTTAGCTTTGTATCTCTCACTCTCGATAGCCTGGTGCTACCCCCGTCCTGTCCCTTCCCACTACAATGGTCTACAATCCGCAGAGCGTAAATGCCATCATCAAGGACCAACTCTATCTCGGAAAGTAAGTCAAAGACGTCCACTTGTCGTCGTGTCGGGATACTAATGTCCTGGCTCTTTTACCAGCTTGGCGGCCGCGCAGTCTGTCGATCTCCGGAAGAAGATTGGTATCACGCACATAGTTTCCGTGTGTCCCGAATACCCATCAACGGGCCCGAACCATCTCGCCATCGCCGTGCACGATTCCGAGTACGAGAATTTGTTGATACACCTCCCCAATGCCTGTCGCTTCATCCAAGCCGCTATGGACAACGGTGGTAAAGTCCTTGTTCACTGCGTAATGGGTATTTCTCGGAGTACCACGGTCGTGTGCGCCTACCGTGAGTCCTTTTTCTACTCTTGGCTGTCAGATGCTCAAAAGCGCGCGGGAACCCAGTGATGAAGACCAGGCGGATGTCCCCTTCGTCGGCGATTCGTTTTGTTAGACGATGTAAGAGTCTTGCGACTTATGGTCTTTGTTCCACGCACTTACCCTCCGGTAGGGCGGCCGTGCGTCCATCCAAACTACGGCTTTGTACGACAATTACATGCCTTTGCCGATTGCGGGTACGATCCTTCGCCGGAAAACAAAGCTTACATCGCTTGGAAGCGAAGCCAATCCCGCAATGTCACCAACTTCTTGAAGACCGTCGTCGACACCACGCCTGTTATTCCGGAGCAATTGTACCTAAGCAGGTCAGCCCCCTTCTCATGATCGTTGTTCCTCGGCTTACTCCCATCCTTCCTCTTTCAGCGACTTTCCCAAGGACCCAGAGCAGGCGGAAGCATTGCTTCTCGACCTGGGAATTACCCACTTCCTTACACTGTCGCCTGCCGAGTGTGCTACCAATATACCCTCTGTCAAATACTACCACAAGAACATCGGTCCCAGCAAGGACTCGCTACTTTTGGCGCTACCGGAGATCTGTGATTTCATTAACGAGGCCATAACGAACGACGGGGAGGTTCTGATATATTCGGTCGTGGAGTCCCGGGCTTGTACAGCTGCATGCGCGTACTGTGCGTTCATCATCCTTTCCACCGTCCCAACCCACTCACCTTTTTTAACCTCCTTCTCTTCGCTCAGTGATGTCCTCGCGGCGTATCCATCCAGACGCAGCCTATTCACTACTGCAGAATGGTAAAATAACCTCTACGGCCTTCCCTCTTTCCGCCTCCAAGTTTAGCTGATCCTCCGCGCGATATAGCTCTTCCTCTCTTCAACCCTACTGCGAACTTCTCTAAACATCTTGAGCTATTCAATGCTTGCCGCTACCATCCTACTGCCGAGCATCCCCTTGTCCGGGCGTGGAGCGGCAACGACAAACTCAAGTCCAGGAAGGCTTCTTCACCTACTCGCAGCGGGGACCCTAAGGATCTGAATACCAATGCGTCGGCGCTCTCGGCCGCTGCTGCTTGTATGTTGAGCGAAACTGGCTTTGACATGGCTGCTTTCGGCGAGACACTGGCTAAGATTCAGCGGCAACATCTCGTCTGATATACGGACAGCCCTCAACCTCACCTGTCGGTCGGCGTTTCGCCAAACCCTAACGACACTACTGGGATGACACCAGCTCTCCCCTCTGAACTCTTACTCTCGTCGATCAACAATGTACACCTTCGGCGGAGTACAGACGGACGGCTCTCTTTAGAGCCTCTTCGTCATTAAATACAGCAACGTATTCTTGGGGTTCACCCTTATTATACTTACGAACGCCCCACTTACCCCCACTTAATTCCTTTACGTTTTCATGTACCTCCGATGTAGTCCTGGTGGCAATTGCATTATCTCAACAACGAAATCTATCTTTTCACGCGTCATCAGACGAAGCTTTTCGAAGGGAATGAGTGTATAGTATAGGTACAACAAGGGAGTACATTGGGTTCGATACAACAGGAGGTCAGAATTGGAGGATCAATGAGAGGTTGGGGATAGCATAGTCAATAATGCAGCACCTAGTCCAGCGAGGTGGTGCAGAGAGGTAGAGGCTGAGGCTGAGGCCTGAGGGTCGGCAGTAGATCAGACGTCCACGAGAACTTCGGCTTGCCAGGAGCCTTCGGAGATATGATGGAGGGCGACCAGCACGACGCGTTTAATAGTAATCTTCGCCGGGTGAAGCTGCCAGTCCTGATTGGCGCACGGTTCATAGGCTGAGTTCTGCATTAAAAGGTGGGTGCGGAGGTTCATGGTAATGGCCAGAGATAGCATACCATGACAAAGCAAGATATAATCTTCGCAATCTCAACAGCCAGTCCAGCGCGTGTAATAGGGCCGTTTTCGTTATAAATTTGGATTGATCTCGTCCAGTTAACCTTCTCATAACCAGGCCACTGCAGCAGGTAATGTATAAGAGGCTATCCCATCGCCTTGATACAAAATCAACGTACAACAAGCCGGAAGGTGATTCTCTGGAGGCCAGTGTGTGCAAGAACCTTATCGTACGCGCCATCCATAGAGGCAGACATTCCGTAGTAGCCGCGAGAGAGTAATTCCGACACCGGGATACCACGCCCATGGCTGCCAATGATATCGAAGTAGACGGGTCGATATTTACCAGGAGATCCTACAGTCGCAATCCATTCAGAGTCGTGCGCGTATCCTCCAGGGAGATTCTTCTTCCAGAAACGAGAGAGATCTTCAGGGGTCACAGCGCAGCCGAGGGACGAGTAGGCAGCAACGTCCCTAACTTGGGGATGAATTGTGTTTATGTAGGGCATTGGGTATTGCTCGGAGACGTAGGCTGTCGACTATCCTGAGTTGGTACAGCGCGACTTTGCAGAGAAGAGTGATCCAGAAAGCAGTGTGGTACATTGGTGGCCGTGGAGAGGAAATTTATACGAGAATCTAGAGAGCGAGCGCGAGCGTTGACCTTAAGATGCAGTCACCTGATGGAACCAAGTACTGGCAGAATAGCCTATCTAGTGCACAATGAGCGTGAGCTGCCCCAAAATGCCACCACAAAATGTGGCAGACAGACGTTGTCAGGCCAAGCCGCGTTGACCATTGCCCCAGAACAGGTAAATCCAGAGGGTGGCCAAATGTCGGCCACACTTGCCATTGTGCAAGTGGCCATCGCCCAGCGGCTGTTCAAGTTGGATACCATGGTCAAAGGCCATCGCGGCCACTGCGGTGGATAGCAACTTGTACTGGCGCGAATATTCGAGGATTCAAGCGTCAATCTGAGAGTCGTGCGTTATATGGTCTGGCAACGCTGCCTCGAAAGCGAGGGTGAATATGGTTTAGGAACAAGAAGTAAGTGTCCGGTAACCGCCGGCGTTCTGTCGGTGCCGGCGCCAGCTATCTCTACTCTGACTCAAAACCCTTGGGTACATAAGAGACTGGATTTCGAGCACAAACCCTTAGCTTGATCGTGCAACCCCTACGTAGTAATAGCTCAACCTTTTTACCTTTCGCAGTGATCACTGATCTCAACCCATATTACTCAGGGCTTTTCATCGGTCATTTCCAACCATGCAAGCAGCTACCCAGAAGCATCGGAATTTGAACGAGATTCCCGTTGAACTACTCATCCCCGTCTTTGTATACCTGGCTGCATCGCGAGAGCAACTGTCCTGCCTCAGGTCTGGTCGCCAACATCCGGATGGAATTGCACTGCTACATGTTTGCAAGAAATGGCGACAAATCGTCCTCAGCACGCCTCGAATATGGACTTCAATCATGGAGGATATGAGCCCTCACCTAATCAATCTCGCGTTGGACTGTTCGTTGGAAGGCTCCCTCCGGGTTTTTCTTCGTCTTGGAAATAATGTTTGGAAAGTCCCCGAATATCAATCAGCCATATCGAGGCTCTGCGCTCAAATGCATCGCATAAGTCTTCTCGATATTCAACTACGCCACGATTCGTCGACGTCATTACCACAACTTTGCGAGAAGCAAGCACCGCTTCTCGAGCGTCTCCGAATCGAAAATCGCTTCTCTATGTGGCAGCCAGTTCCCATCCCTACGACCATATTTGGCGGGGTACGCCCTCCCCGACTTCGCCACCTATTCTTAAGGTTCTGTCAACTTCCCTGGGATTCGTCTCTATTCCAAAATCTGCAAACCCTTGTCCTTGAGCAGAAACTCCAGAGCCTCGATCCCGCGCAACTTCTGGATCTCCTTCGCGCTACTGCCAGCTCGCTTGAAATTTTGACGCTGAGCGAAGGGCTACCAACACGATGGCCAGCTAGCGTGATGGAGGACACAGTGGCCCTTCCTCTCCTGCGAGAGCTGCGCCTGTTGGGTAGCAATGTTGACGCATGCACTTGCTTATTACGCTCCGTTGCCTGCAGTCTTTCCTTCTTGTCCATCCGCGCTGGAGTTACGGAATCGGACTTTGCAGCGTTCTTCGACACCTCCGCCCATCGCCTTCGCGGCTCCATCGACACGTTGAAGATCGATGGTGATTATGTCGAAAACGTTCAACTGGAAGGCTATGTCACCACTGCTGGAGTGCGACATTCGGTATTCAATATCATCATAGTCCAGGCAGGTGACGGCTATCACGAAACGCCACCCTCAGAGTCTGTCGTAGCTGGGTTGAATCGTCTCCCTGTATCTGAGGCTCGTGTACTGTACCTGGCCGGCGGCCACCACGTGCTGGAGGATCATGTTGTATCCTCCCTGTACGCCAACCTATCCAAATTACGTATCCTCGATGCGGCGTATGTACTACCTGGCGACAACTTCATGAAGGCTTTCGGCGGGCCCGTACTGCCGCCCATCCCTTTCCCGTATTTAGAGAGGATCCAAGTCCCGCAGGAGAGTCTACCTCACGCTCAAGCCGTCGCGGATGCCCGAAAGTCGGCTGGAGTCCCCATCATCCTCGAAGCACGAGATCCACATGCAGCACCTCCCACTGACCTACACGATTACATAGCATGCTTGACATGCTCCCAAAGGGATTTGGGCTGGACCAATTGATCGGGGAGCCTGCTCTTCTGCTGGAAGTTGTCCAGATGCTGAAGGATGTAGCGTTGAGGATAATGGAAACGTGTTGGAATTGCGTCTGTACCCCGTTTTACCGTCAATTGTATACTAGCTTTGGCGCTTCGACTACCTTGTTTGAGGGCAGGATTGGTAGTGGACCTCATGCGAGGTTATTAGGATGACGGGGAGCTTGGTCACACATTCGTGGTGCTGTGCAGGAGTTGGAGCTTTGAAGAACGCGTGGAGCTCAGAAAGGCCGAAAAAGGAAGCTTTCTATCATCAATGACCTTGTGGCCTTGCAGGCGGGGTAACAAGCAAGGTAAGTTCTACTGGGATAATTGGGGGGGGGGGGTTCCTCATCAAATAGCCCAAGTACGATGAAGAGGTATTGCTTGTGCGCCGCACAATCTACACAAGCGTGATACGCGTGCCTTTGCCAGACCATTCGCTTATCCAAGTTCCTATTCCTCCGCCTTGAAACAGCCCAATACGTCTGAACCTGCCATTGAAGTCCTGTGCCAGCATGATATACACGTTACTCCCCCCTCCGTAGCCCTCATACGATCCACATATAGGCATACACACGCCTTCCAGCTCTTTCACCCCTGCGAACCTTCGTATCAGATCCGTCGTGTCGAGGTGCAGGGGGTCTCGGTCTCTGCCTGCTCTGTATGTCTGCTCGAAGACCCGCTGCGTCCTCGCCTCGTCAGTGTACACGGCGAGGTGACTCGATTCTCTGACCCAACGGTAATAGTATAGCATGCACTCAATGTCGAGCTCGGCCGAGCGGAGTGGCCCTGTGGAATCCTCGCCCGGAGGTTCTGTCACGATCCGCGCGTCGACAATGCTTATGAGCGGCGCGGGGAGGCTACTGTACTTCCCCCTCAAGATGTTCAACGTTGTGTTCCCCCCGGCGACCGAAGCCCAGCTCCAGGTTGGAGCATACGACTCGCTGTATCGAACCTGAGCGCCATCGCCTGTGTTTGATATCCATGCGAGATCGGTGTAGATCATGCGCTTCCATAGCCCGGCCAAGTACGTGTCGCCATTGATTTCTCGGAAGGTCTTGGCGATGCCGGCCATAGCGATGAGTCTGTCCGACTCCTTTGTGAGAGCGCAGCTCGTGTAGATGCCGACTACGGAACCCCACTGAGAGTGGAACATTAGATCTGAGGACTGCCGCGCAGGGTGCAGATTCCCCGACAGCGCTACTTGCTTCTTGACAAGGTTGAGCCTTGCAGTCTTGTAAACTGTCGCGGTAACTCTCAGTTCCCCCTCAGGATCTGCCTCGCACCACATGCCCTCAAGGCACTCCCAGTAGATCTGGTTCTCGGCGAAGTGGACAACGCGAGGGGCGAGGAACCGCTCCTGCACAACCCAGCCGCGAGTGCTGAGGGGTACGCCCTCGACCTCGTCAGTCCATACGGATTCGTTCCAGAAGATATACGAGCCTTCGCTCACCCCTCCACTGCGTTCCAAAAGCTTCACATCCGCCTTGAAGGGAAACAGAAGCCGTGCGTCGAGCTTCCTGCTGCGGAAGAGGCCGCTGCTACCAGGGTCCGAGGACGCGGCGGCGGCAGAGATATTGCACAAAGAGTGCCGATACACATCCACCATTGCCTGGGCCTCCTGCTGCCACTCGTCAAGGGAGTCTTGGAAGATGCACAAGGAGTCAATCCAGAGATATCTGTATCCCAGACGGTGGACCACCAGGACTGCATCGCGGAAGGTCGGTGACAGGTCGTCAATGCGTATGCCATTGCGGAACTGGTGCTCCGTGGTAGAGAGAAGCCGTACGATCAGCTCTGGGTCGCCCCAACGGTGGGAAAGTGTCCAGTAGACGGGATATGTCCCCGCGTGCTTGGCTTCGATTTGGCTCCTGTCGCACAGATGAACGGTACCGAGCTCAGCCTTGTCGACGTCAAGGGCCCTGCTAGGGAAATAAGCCCCTTCCGAGCTGGGGGGACGGCAGTATTCGTGATTCTTATTGCAGGAGGAGATCCATTGCTGGATTGTCTGTAGAGATTGGCTCGATCCTATGTTGGGGTCGAGAGTAGACCAAGGATGTGCATCGAGTTCGGTCCACGGAGGCTGCGGAGGCGAGCCTGCGCGGCCATAGGCGTGGGTTGGAAAATCCGCCTTCTTCCGCAGACGTACTGCACAGGTAGAGTATGAGTGTCTCCTTCAGTTTGGCAGATATTTCGAGATCGGTAGCAACACACCAATGAGCCTGAAATCGGCTGCCCAGGGGCACACTACGTAGAAGAGTATCCTTTCCTCGTAGTAGGAGTGGCAGTATATCCGAAACCCGAGGGCAGCAGACTGGCTATCCACAGGTAGCACCTTAGTCCAAATCCAGGTGCAGATGAAGCAGCCATCTTCCTTGCTCGCCACAAAGTCACCGTAGCTCTGATGATGGTAGTTATCGAAAGGGACGCCTTTACCCAGCTCTACGGAGTAGTCCTCCTGTTTCTTGATCTTTTTCTTCCCGCTCAAGCTGGCTGTGCATGTATCGCATATTTTACCCTCAAGCTCGGCGAAGTCCATCCTTTGTGGATTTGACAATAGGCCGTGATCTAATCGAGCGGCCAAGAGCGCTCAGCGTACGATAACCACAACCGAGAAGGAACTTAGGGTACCTTGTGGCAGTCAAGTCAGAGGTGAAGTTCGGGAGTCAATACGGAGGCGAATCTAACGCACAAATCGTCGAATCGTGACACCGATTTTTTTGAATCTGTAACGTAGGAGGTATGACTATACAGCGGCTTTATCCGACCAAACAGTAGAACAATCGTGAAGGTTGATGCATTGATGATGCAAGCCAAACTCTACATGTTGCGTGCTGTCAGTGAGGTATATTAGGCTTACAACAAGCTATGATGTTACAGATGAAGCTAGATGCGTAACACAGGAGCGATCCTATGTATACAGAATGAGCGAGATTTGGTTGTGTTTGCGCAGTAGTTCCGAGTGGCGTCCAAAAGGGATGCAAAGTGCGAGGCAGAGGGGCGAGGGGAGGCTTTGAGGAAGCGCGGGGTGTCCAGGAAGAGTCGGTCATATAAGATTATTGCCACATTGTATGACCACACCAGTCCAGGACCCGCCTCCCTTGTGCTTGAAGAAGCCTAGCAGGTCTAGTGACCGTCAAAAAGGCCTTTCCATATCTCATCAACTGGTATATCCTGCTCACGACCTTCAGACACTGAAATCGCATCCGCGAAAGGCTAGGCTACTCACGGATGTTGGGGACTTGTGTGAAAATCATCCGTATGGCCCGAACAAGCACGAACAAATAACTTGAAGTGAGTTATCATCAGTGTTGTACGGTCGGTGACCAGGAGTGACTAGTCAAGGTCAGAAGTACGGTCAAAGGTCGGGAAAAGTCACTGACCGTTTCTGACCTGACCTTAGATGAGTGTGGGAATCGGAGTTAGTGCCACATATGGTAGTATTCTGAACCGCAAGCTTTCCCCTTTTTCCCCTGATACGACCTCCTAGCACCCTCTCAACGATTATACCACTACTGTAAATCATCGAGCCGATATTGTAGCGATGTAGGACTACTAGAAGCACCATAAATACTGCTCATCATCCCCCAGATATAAATAAGGTACAATAATTCATGGTAAGAATTATAATTGACAGTTCCACCTATCAGTCCATCCATGCCTCCCAATCGTTCCTGGTAACGAGAGCTCTTCATGGACCATTTCCGAGCAAAGTTGAAGTACGCTGATACATTTCAGGGTGATAAACCCAAGGCAATAGTCCTCCAAACATTGGATATCTAGCTATCAGCGCAGCTCTTCCCGCAGCTTTGATGAGGAGCTCGAGCTGTATGACATGCTCAATTTGGATGCAGATGGCGAGGTTGACAACCAGGTACTTGATACTACGTTAGATTCAATTTTATTATCATAATAATTACTGTTTAAACTACCCCCTGAAATCCCTGGCCTCCCTTGATCCCCTAACTGAGCTGCCTCCGACCGTGGAAAAGGTCAGGTCAAGGTTAGGTCGTAAGGTCACTGACCTTTCCGACCTTGCGACTTTTCCTGACTTTACCCTGACCTGCACAACACTGGTTATCATCACATCTACAGCTGCAGCTGTAACATCCCACTAATCCGTTTAAGGTACATTATATTCAAGACTTATTAGACGGCTCTAATATAATCTACACTATCGACTTCTTACCAGGAACACTGTCTGAAAACTCGGCCATGAAAGTGGGCGCCAGTATACACGATCTTCCCGTCGAATTGCTGGTCTACATTCTAAAATATATGGTGGGAATGCCAGACAACCCACGGGTTGGAGGACCAGCATTTTTCCAAGCATGCTTTCTCACTCGCATTTGCAAGAAGTGGCGGGATATCGTCATCAATACCCCTGCTCTTTGGTCGACCTTCAATGGGAGTCTGACTACCCGCGCCATTAGTCGTGCGCTGGAACGATCCAAGAACGCCCCTCTACAACTTTTCCTTTGTTACCCTGTCCGATTCAACCCCGAACTCCAATATGCTATCTCAAAGCTCTACGCTCAGACAAATCGCATTGATATCCTAGAACTTTGTATCGACGAGCAAATCTGGCCGTCATCATTAACCCAAGACCTTTGCAAGGAGGCGTTGTTGCTCGAGCGTATCTGCATGCACCGATTTATCCCCACTCTGCGACCGGTGGTTGTTCCATCTACCCTCTTCGGCGGAGTCCGCCCTCCTAAACTTCGCCACCTTTCCTTGCGGTTCTGCCAGGTACTCTGGGATTCACCTTGGCTTCGTGATCTACAAGTGCTCGAGATAGAGCTTGGAGCCGCCCAGGAACGTGTAGGCTTTCCGCAGCTCCTGGACGTATTACGCGCTATGAAATCCCTGGAGGTCTTGACGTTGAGCGGATGCCTGCCTGTTGAGGTACCCTCGGAAATCTTGGACAACGCGGTTACCCTTACTCGGCTACGCAAGCTGACCTTGCTGTCCGCTGAAGCGGATACATGTGCTGCGTTTCTGCACCTCGTGGATTGTGCACCATCCCTACTGCGTATACGCGCTGAAGCGTCACCTTCCAAACTCCAACCGTTCTTTGAAGCATGCACCCAGCGGCTTCGTTCGAATCACGTCAATACGTTGAAGATCGACGGCAAATACAGGCAAGGCGCCAGCATCCAGCTACAAGGATTCTACGCTACAGATGTCGAGCGGCCGCGTCCTGTGTTCGATATCCACGTAACCATGGGTATCCGAGAGCCCCCTTTGCTGATCGTCTCGCTTGGAACAGATGTACTCCCAGTTGCCGACGTCCACACGCTGCACCTTTACACAAATGCAGTCTCGTTGGACGAGAGCTGCATGTCTTCCCTATCCAAAAACCTTCCCAACTTGCGAACGCTCGATATCTCGCACGACGCCGATCTTCATGCCTGGATCGCGTTCGTGCTGGCTGATGTGCCCTTTGCGAAATTGGAAAAGGTGCAGCAGCCAGCTCTGTGGATGCCTGATCCTGAGGTTGTTCTCGATCTTCAAAAGACGATAGAACAGGAAGTAGTGTTCGTAGAGCGGAGCTTGGATGCAGATCCACCCCGAGATTACGACCATCGTTGGGCCATGGACTGGTAGTCTCATATTGCAGCTGGATTTATCATATATCGGAAGGCGATCCACGTGAATACAGGCGCAAACTCCCTTTGCTACGTAAAAAATGTGGCATGTAGATACGACATTTTCTCTATATCGGCGACTGACCTCGCAGGAAGATGGATGCCTCCCGAGCGATGATATTGTGCATCTTGGAAGTCGGGTGCAGGCCATCCACGAGAAACCCACTGACGCCTGATCCTCCTTTCTCTGCGCCGAATCCGTACTTGTCTGGGTTATCCATAACGTCGTGAAAGAGGTCCCATGCAGAGAAGATCATGACAGTGGCCTCGGGATTGGCGGTGGCAAACGATGCCGCGCCATCCTCCAGGAGTTTATTCCACGTCTCGTAGTCCTTATTGGGTACGTTCTTGCCTGGGCGCAGATGAGTAAGGGGAAAGTAGGCGATTCAGTTCCGATGTAGGGCTGGTGTATGGATGTCATACCACGGAAGCGTCCGACAGGTGGCACGTTGATTAACAGGAAGTTACGCCCGCCGGCGCTATAGATTGCATCTTGGGCTTCAAAGTAAATCTTCATGGACGCAACAAAGCGGTCGGCCCGGGTCAGCCTGATTCTTGGATCATAGCTCAATAGGGTTATCTCTATACATTGATCAACTCACGCGCAGTCGTTGATTCCCACCCAGGTCACTTTGAGTAGTTGCACCAATATTGTAGACATCCAAGGACGTCAGATAGGAGGGAGACGCACTGAAGATTGTATCGTTTGAGTTCCATCGTGCCCATTCAGGCTTCCACCCAGCAGACCCGACGCGCAAGAACCCATCATTAACCTGTTGCACCACCCCGTGTACAGTCGCCCCCTCCCTTTGCGTAATCATACACGAGCACCGGAGACGGTCCACTACTAGCAGGATCCTGGGAGGCGCTCTGAGGGCCGTGCTCGGTGATGAGATGCCCTACCCAGTTCGCCTGCCCGTCTTCGGCGTACGTATATCCTGGGAAGGGCACCCCGAGTGGATGTTCCGAGGTCGGGTGAGGCGATTGATTGGAGTACCCAACGTCACAATACGATGCACCGCTGATAGATGGGTTGTGTTTAAAAATATCGAAGGAGTATACGGACCGTTGCAAGGAGGGAGAACAGTCAGCTTCCACTAAATCGTCATTGATTAATGATGGTAATGCAACGGGCGTACAATACGATGATGTGCTTGAGATCAGGACTGTATCCCGGCCAGTATCGAGCAATCCCAAAGACTGTCGAGGGAAATGATAGTCTAGAGGCTGGGGAGGCCATGCAGTAATTGGTTTGAAGGGGAATTCGACTTCGCAGGTGAGATTGGACTCAGAAGGACCCTTGATAAGATGATATGTTCATGGAACATTACCACAGCGCCGAGTGTCATCATTGCAGTCCCTGGCTCCTTGGAGTGACAAGTCGCCATGCGCTACTCCCGCGTTATCGACTCTCAAACGCCCTTCAACTCAAGTTGTCGTGTGACCGATTGGCGTTTGGGAGCATCAGGCGGAGTCAGTCCGAGTTTAGACGTATCTCCAGTGCAGTAATCTTTTAGGCTGGTCCGCGTCTCGAACTAGCGGAGGCCGATGCCACTGCCATAGCACATAGCACGGGGAACGAGGGAAGAGAGCCCACATGGTGCTCCGACTGCGGCCTATACTTGAAGAAATCGCGAGCTGGTAAGCAAGGGGAGTAATGATGACCGTACTTTTTTGTTCCGTACTTTTCGAGGAGATGACACGTTCATCTTGCTCTCATCAATGAAATGTTGATGTACAGATGTTGGCGCGCAATCGGTGCGGTATCGGTGAGAGAATATCGACTAATTGATTGGCCTGACCGAAAGGACATAGGCGATATCTCCCGGGACGGGTGCCTGCGAGTGAGTTCCTGAGTGCTTTTAATAGCCAACATGGCGCAACAATGTGTTAGTTCATGCAAAAAGACATGTGGTGAGTAGTAGGCGCGCGACATACCGTTGCTAGTAGCGGTTGAATATGATCGATTGATCATTCGTCTTGTGGACTATTCGCAAAGTTTGGAAGTCCTGAAAGGTGTGAATTAAATGCAACGTACGCGTGGGAGTGTCCGCTAAGGTGGGTCAAAACACTCGAGCGCAACTTGACCGCACGCGTCGGTTGAGATCCATTCCTTGGCCGAATCCATTCAAGTAGTACAAGGTGCCATCAGCTCCCCGGCACCAATCTACGTTTGCAGAAGAGAATAATTGGCCACCATTCTCGGGTATTTGTAGCCTGGGTATGGCGTCGAACATGGCCTCCAAGTAGCTATTAATGGCGACTTGTGGGCGGCCACCGTTGGGTTTAAGACAAGTCTCCGCTTGGCAACGGTGTTGCATGAGGTGCAAATCGCGTTTTCTGCATTGCATCACGTGACTGCGCCTTATGGACTGGTGCGCGCTCATCCTGCCGTCTGACAATTTTCATGCTACTACAGGATATTCGCGTGGCCGTTAATATGGTTTCTACGCGCCACCGAGTCTCGAGACTACGAAAATGCTCCATGCTTACCCGGCTCGAAGTTGACCAGATTCACCAATCATGAGGAGAACATATCATATCCCCACTTGGCCTCCGGCATCGGTGGATCTGGAGCAAGTGTTTTCAGATTCCACGAACCCATGGATTCTATTGCCAAGATCAAGTTACCGCATGGTTAGTCCCATGCCACCCCTCAAGCTTATCGACAGAAGCCCCATGTAGCAGAGAAGCAACCCAGTCTTATAAGAAATTCGTGGACCATTCCGGCTTTCTGTACGCTTCTTCCCCAGAAGACCGTCCTCTTGTTGCATCATGTCGTCTCCAGATGCCAAGGTTCACCCCACCGACAACAAGGTCTACCCCCATGACAAGGAGGTCGTCGACCAAGCCCTGGACCGCGTCTCCTCAATTGACGAGAAGAATATTGAGGGCGACGGGTCGAGCTACATCGATGGATCTGAGGGTGTCACCCAACATGATTTGGATACTTTGAGACACGTAGCAGATACTCTGCCCTACACGGCATGGTTGGTTCTCATCGTCGAATTTGCGGAAAGGTTAGCATCTTATCTTCGGGCGCTGAAGGAATTATTGACCGTTTGCTTTGCAGATGGAGTTACTACGGTACTACAAACATCTTCAACAACTACATTCGTGCACCTCTTCCAAGAGGCTCGAAGGATGGTCGTGTCATCTTTGATGTGGCCAACGGTGTCGCTGGTGCCCTCGGTCAAGGTGTTCAGAAGTCCTTTGCTCTCCGTAAGTCTACGTACTCCTTACATGGTGGTATCCTCTGACGTTATATTTAGGTACTGTGAGCGCCCCGCTGGATTTCATTCTCATCTGTTGCTGAACACCTATCTAGTTCAACAGCTTCTGGGTGTACGTTACCCCCTTCCTCGGTGGCATCCTTGCCGACACTCTGTGGGGGAGATACAAAACCATCATGATCTTTGCTTTGGTCTGCTTGTGAGCGCATTCCCTCGCCATGGCTTCTATCATTTATCATTCAATCAATTTCGAAGGTCTGGCCACATTATCTTGGTTGGATCCGCTTCCCCATCTGCACTGGCCCAGCCGAATGTATCCCTCGGCCTTTTGGTACTGTCGATCACCATCATGGTGGGTACATGTCCATCCTGGCAATAGTTCTTCCCGTTGACCTCCAATACGCTGTAGGGTCTCGGTGCTGGGTGCATCAAAGCCAACGTCTCTCCAATGATTGCCGAGCAGTACACAGGTCGCTTGCGCAAGGGTGGGTCATCAAGTCGATAACCGTGTGTTTAACATTCCTGACTGTGTTTCAGAAACTCTTCCTTCGGGCGAGGTTGTTATCAAGTCGCCCACTCTCACTATCCAAAGTATCTATCTCTGTGAGTATCAAGCGTTAGTTTGATTCATAGTTGTCTAACATACCACTCAAGGGTTCTACGCCGGTATTAACTTGGGCTCTTGTGGTGCCATCTCGGCTTCGTTCCTCGCTCGTGACAACGGTTACTGGACGGCGTTCTTGGTCCCCACATGTATCTTCGCTTTGGTGCCATTGGTTCTAATTGCTGGAAAGAACCAGTATGTGAAGACCCCTCCCCGCGGCTCCGTTATCCTTGAGGTTCGTATCCCGGTTGAATATGTCGAGCAAGCGGCTAAGTTTCAATTACAGAGTGTTCGTGTCATCACAATGTGCATGTCCCACCGCTGGTCCATCAACCCCATCCGCACCATTCAGAACTTCCGCTCTGAAGGATTCTGGGATACTGCTAAGCCTTGTATGTCTTGTCTGGTACTAAATTGGTAACATAGCCTGACATGATTACACTAGCATTCTACGAGCAGGGCAAAGCGCCTGTTAGAATTACTTGGGACGACGACTTCGTGGGCGAGGTTCACCGAACAGTCAAGGCTTGCCAAGTTTTCCTGTTCTTCCCCTTCTTCTGGCTTTGTGAGTTCTTCTTTGCGTCGCTCAGCCACCGCCGTATTTATCCCTTCTAGGCTACTCTCAGATCGACGGAAATCTTGGAACAATGGCCGCTGGAATGACGCTGCACGGCACACCCAACGATCTTATTCAGTGCGTTCTTCATTGTTCTACGTGGGGTGACTTTCTAACCATCCATGTAGGAATTTGAACCCCATCAGTATCATCGTTATGATTCCCATCTTCGACAAGATCATCTACCCGTTCCTCCGCCGCCGTCACATTAACTTCTCCCCCATCAAGCGTATCTACGCCGGTTTCCTCGTCGCTGGCCTCGGTGAGCTTCTTTTCATCAACGCCATCAGACCCCTTGCTAACCGGCCATGCGCTTGTCAGCCATGCTTTACGCTGCTATCCTCCAGAAATTCCTCTACGAGAAATCCCCCTGCCACGACAACGAGCCCTCCGCATGTGTCAATGCTGATGGTGACCCATGGCCAGCTCCAGTCAACGTCTGGGTTGTCTCTGGACCATATATTCTTGTCGGCATGGCTGAAATCTTCGCTTCTATCACCTCCCTCGAATATGCCTTCACCAAGGTAAATTCCCTTCTTATAGTACAAGACGTTGTACTGAGCAACCACCATTAGGCTCCCAAGAGCATGAAGTCGGTGGTCATGGCTTTCTCTCAGTTCCAGACCGCCCTTTCGTCCGCTCTCAACTTCGCTCTCACTGCAGTCAATGTCGAACAGAAGTTCACATGGCTCTTTGGTGCGTTCGCGGTGACTGCCTGGGTCATCGGCACGATCTTCATGATTAGGTGTGTATATCCATGTACATTGACTATCGCCTGTATTGATAACCCTTCCTATCAAGCTTCCGACAACTGGACCGCATGGAAGAGCAACTGAATGCCATCGGTACAGGACAACGCGACGGCTTCAAGGAAGAGGAGCACTAAACTCGACATTACCTCACGTTCTTGCTATATCTTGGGCCCATCTTGTCATTTGCTTTCGGGCTACTCACGACTCGTGCTCGCTACATCCATGCTCATGTTATAATAGTTTCCCTGATAGTGTACAACAATATACAATTGGAACAGCCTTTCGTAGATCAAGGTCGTGTAAGGTACACACATAAGAGACGCAAGAGGATAATAAATAGAGAAGGTGAGGTAAGTATCAATCTATCTACGAGACAGAACCACTGCTGTCGATAACACGCCCACGAGTCCTGCAAGAAGGCCAACGACCGTCCAGCTTGTGTAGACGTCGAAGTGCTCGGCGACGGTCGATGTATTCGTGAGTTTGAATCCTCGAAACGAGTATAGTACAATTCCTATCACGAAGGAAGTGATGCCATAAACCAAGAGGACGAGCGGTAGGGACATGATGATGTTACGGCTCTGTGATGCGAGTTAGTTATACAGGCCCTAATTTCACCTGCTACGCAAGACTCACAGAAAGCGCCACCATGCCCTCGCCACCACCTACTGCAATCGATATTGGGCGCTCCAGATCTGCCTTGTATCTGAATAGCGCAACAACTGAGGCAGCCATGCTAGTTGTGGAGCAAAGGATCGCCACAAGCGCCGTAACCCGCGCGATACTATCCAACCCTGGTAAAGAAAGGAAGGTTACAGATGCACTTAGGACAATCGCAGCCTTCCATCAAGAGATTGTGGGTCATGCGAGTAAAAAAGCATATCGCTTGTGCTCACCACAAGACAAGTGCAGGCCCCCACCACAATGATTGGAGCTCCATTTCGGATGCCGCTCTCTTCGTCGAGGCGATGGTGCTGGGAGCGGTTGAAAAAGAAGTAAGGGATGCCCAGGCAAAGGCAACTCAGTACGAAGTCGGAAAGAGCCTGTCGGAAAGGAGTCTTCCTCCTTGCCTTGGCCAGACCGTCTTTTGCAGCGTCCTGTGGCAAAGGCCTATCCGGCCGGAAGTACTCTTGGCGGGATTGAGCTGAAGGGACGTTAGGTCAAAGCAAAAGTAAGGGAGGCCGGACTTACCGACGCGAAGGAGAATGCGAGACACGATGCGAGTGTGAACGGTATTTTGGAGGGCCTGATCGCTGGGGTTGTCTTAAATGGATTTAGGAGGGAACCTCGGGTTTCGATCCATCTAAAGCTCACCTCCGAAGGAGCGAAGAAGGTTGGTCAGTTCGTTGCATTCCTCTTGAGAGAATGGAGGAGGAGGACCCTGCGAGCGAGGAAGAAGACGGTCTAGCATGCCCAACAATCAATATCGGACTTGGAATCGACATTTCGTACATTGCTTACCTGTGTAAGACCAGGTCAAAACCTCGACGGCCTCCGTCTTGGCGTTGGGGGGAAGGGTGACATGGGCCGGATGGGCTTCCATGAACGACCAGTACCTGTATTCTACATCAAGGCCTGAATGGATCGTTTAGAATTGTCTTTCGGCTAAGGAAAGGCTACATACGGTCTTCATCTTCGATGCGGCTACCGTCACGGCCATCGGGAGAGTTATACGTCAAGATCCTCCGCTTGTGGTCGATCCAGCATTTGACGAAGTCGTCCTTGCCACCTTTCTTCTTGGACTTGACGCCGCTTTCTCTCAGCCAAATCTCCCATCCGTTTGAGGCGACGGTCCCGTATCCGTAGCTCGAGCCTCCGTCTTTGCGCTCCAAGTACTTGTTGACGACGTCGAGGTTTTGGATGTTGCGGAGGTCGATGTCCGTGGTGACTCGAAGTGTAGGGTGAACATAATAGAAAGACGAATCGGGCAATATATATTCGATCCAACCGAATTGATGGAGAAGAGGGTGGGTAGTGTTCCGACTGGAGACGTCGGCCACTGGCATTGGAGAAATACCAGCCATAGAAGGTGGCTGTGGAGAATGGGCACGGGAAGAGAGCAACGGTCTAGTTTCGCTACATCCATGTTAGCACGGGAAGCATAAGTGATTGAAGAGGACGTACTCCATCTCATGCTCGAAGTGCCCACGAGCGCTTGGTACCAAACTGTTTGTCGATTGATTTGGGATAACTTCGTGTACTGCAGGTAGCGGCATGACCAAAGTTCCGAAGACATCGTTGTGAGACTCTGCGGGGAGCACGCGAGGCTGCTCTGCAACGTATGGACTGTGGAACTTATGAGACCGGATGTCACACGACATAGAGAAAGGAAGAGGACAAACTTGGGCATGACAGCAGCCTGAGGCATATGGGGAGGGTCGGCAAAAGGATCCTCTGCGGTCTCGGATGGTGCCCTTTGAACGATCCATCTTAAGATGAAATGTATTCTCAAAATAAGAATGCAGACGTACTTCGAGCTCACGCTCACTGATCGACTCCTTCTGCCTTCAGTCGGACTCTCGACGTAGGTTCGAATTGGGGTATGGACATCGCCGTTGGTACTGGGTGCTCTGGAGCCAATGTCCACTACGATAGGCGTGTTGACGATCTTGACGTGTTTCTCTTCTGCTGGGGCATCTGTGTGGATAGCTAGGGATGCTCGGCTTGACTTGGCGGTGAGGCGGCCTTGCGTAGGTTGACGCATCGAGGAACGGCTAGATGGCCTGGTGACGCGACCATTGCCTTCATGTGCAGGCACTGGCATTGGCATATACGTCGTTGCTGGGTCCCGGGGAGCGCCCCATGGATTCTCGTGAACATCAGCAGCGATTTCTTCCATCATGGGACTATGGATGTTGTGGATGTCTCTTTCGGGATCGGGGGAAGGATCCAGAGGAATGGCGACTGGTGCTTCGGTAGTGCTGCGTTCCGCGGTGATGGGCAACGCGAAGTAAGACGACGATCCCGCTTTGGATTCATCGACGATGGAGAGAGGTGGTTCTGCAGCGGGCAAGATAATTGGCGTGTCATCAGTACCGATGGCCTCCTCGACGTGGTCGTCCTCTTTGTGAAGGACTGGGGTGTCTGCTTCTGGTGCGAGTAAGGGTTCATGCGCAGTCGGTGCGGCCGGTTCTGCCACCTTCTGTTCATTGGTCATCGTTGACATATCTTCTGGTTCATCGGTGAAAGCGCCTGGGCCAGCCGCTGCCGAGGAAGGGAGCATGGAGGGAGGTACGTATTCTGATTCTGGCTTTGCGACCTCGTCCTCAACTGGAGGCGTGCTTCCTGCTGTCACGGCGGATTGAGCTAACGGCGATGGCCCGACTGGTGCTTTTGACGCAGCTTCTTCCTCAGATGCGGCGGCTTCCCGAGCAGGGCTCTCTGCGATAGGGCTCGGTACATGGGACTGCTCTGCAGCATGCACAGGAGGTGCCTCCAAAGAGGTGCGGCCTTCTGAGAGATTTGATTGGGGAGGGGGAGAACTGGATGCGCCGGTATCGATCCGATGCAGAGAGTTGTTATCTCCTTCAGACGATGCACGGGAAGGCGTACCAGGGCGCGAGATCGACAGAAGTGTGGACGAACGTCGCACGGCGGCGCCCATGCGGCTGCGCAGGGATTTGCTCATGATGGATTATTGAGACCAGTGGGTGTACTTTGAGTTTCGATGGTAGCAAACGAGGGCTAGGAAAACGAGGGCTAGTGGACTGTAATGCCTAAGTGGCGGGGAGTTGTGAGGCATCGACTGCGCTAGCAGGAGGGTATTATCTACTTTGCCAGGTGGTTTCATCGAGGCAGACATGTTGTTCGCTCCGATGGTAAGATGAATTGGGGTCACCGTGAAGAGGCGTGGGGGATGCCTTTCCCTGAGATAACTAACCTCTTACACGTTCCACAGCCGCACTTATCGTGCTGCCTCGTTATTATCAGACAATGAATGTGTGATGCACGAGGCGATTATGATCGCTTAAGTCTTCGGGAACCAGGAATGGATAATCTAGGCAACAAAAGGAATGCAATCAGCGAATTCTAGCTGGAACGGTGATCAACGCACCTCATATTGCAGGTCAAACCTGTGCTACCACGGGTAGGACACAACCGCAGAAACATGAGGCTGCTGAGAACATCTCCATTATGCAAGAACGATGCCGACTCAAGAGCGTATATTTGAGGGGCTATCAGAGCGGCGATCGTGAGTTGACGTTGATCAATTTGTCTCTTTTTGTTGAACCGTTGTCGTTGTCGAAGGCAGCAGAACTTCACAACCCCCTGTGTGTCCTGTGATCGAATCAGGTCCTCTATAGGAGCCCCTGAATGCGCGAATAAAATAGGTTCACAATATATTGAATTACAAGATGATAGGGCGAGGATATTACAGCAAGATAAAGCGAAGAGATGGGAAATACAACGACAGGAGAGTACACGACTTAACAGATTGATGAAAGAGGATCCGGCAAGTTCAACTGGAACAATATGCTGGTGTGCAGCAAATGCAAATTATGTTCGAGGTCTTTCAGGACCATGAGCGGGACCATCCTCACTCCCAACAGATAGCAAATCATCATCATCGAACGATCCGAAACTGCTCAAATGATCGCTGGCGTGCGTAAAAGAAAGCTCCGATGGACCCGAAGAAGCAGTCTGCAAGTCGGAAAGGAATGACATCGAGGAGGATGGACGCGAAACCAAGTCGCCCTCGTCTGAAGAAGGAGCGCGAGCAGTAAATGAGAGGGACGGGATCGTTGGGGAAAACACCAAAGGTGCGATAGGCGAGTTCGGAGAAGATATGTTGAGCTGAGGCTGAACGGGGGAGGTAAAGGTAGATATGCTTTGCATTGGGGAACCGTTGGGCGAAGAAGTTCCAGACGAGGGTTCACGACCATACGATAAAACAGGGGGAGGCGAAGCTGCCCCAACGATAGGGGATGGTTGATGTGTTATATTACTCGGTTCCCGTGCTGGGACATTCGAGTAATAGGATGCGTGCGAGAAGGGTGTCGAAGACCGGGACCAGCTCCCAACGCTGTGGTCATCAGCGTTCAGATCCTGAGTAATAGTGCCTTGATTTTCAAAGCGCTTAGCCAGGTCGATCTGCTGCGCAACCCACGGACCAGCGCTGAAAGAAGGCGTGTCGGATGATGCTGAAGTGTGGGATTCTGCAAGAAATGTGGGGCCCGTGCTAGGCGATGCTGTGCGCAGCGTCGATTGGGACGGCTTGCGGGGGAGCGTTGTAGTGAATGACTGACCGACATTGCGACCGATTGAGGATGTCGGGGTGGACGGCTCGGAGTCGCCAAAGAGGACGTGTGTGGGGGTTATTGTAGAATAGGGGATAGAGATGTTGGACTAGGCAAAGCGTTAGCCACAGTTCGTTGTACCTCTGATATCAAAACGTAAACCAACCTCGTCTAAAGTATTGAACGACGTCGACGCAGCAGGCTTCCTTTGCCTGAGTACGTTTGATCCCGTTTCGCTGCGCCATTCTTGCAGCTCTTTGGCGACAAGATTCTCGAGCTCGAATGAGGATCGGCGGCCCCCTCTCTTCTTATCCCAGCCATCATCGTTGTCAGAGCCCTCGTCGCTGGAATCGTTTGACTTGTTCCTGCGGGTCCTACTCTCAGGGTGCTGAGGGGCGGAGACTGGCCCCTGTTGCCTTAGTTTACGGATCTTGCGGCGTGCGATGAACTCCTCTGCCCAGAGCTCTATCTTCGGAGCGATATGGGGCTCGTAGACGAACTATACAGCCATCTCGTTAGTATCGCGATGTTACTAGGAATGATGAAATATCTAGGCACCTCATGGAAGGCGTATCCAACGGCTGCTACGCCAACGAAGGCAAGGATGTAGACACCTGGAGCTGGCATGATGATGGACCTCGCAATGTACTGGTATAATTGCAAGGTAGTAGCTGGTAAGTAGCAAAGGGGCGCTCGCCCAGATGCACAGCAATTCGATTTGGTAATAGATGTCCGGGATATACTGAGGCCGCCGTAAAGCCGGTCCGCATCCATCCCATTCCCCGACATCCCGCCGGGCACTGCATCCTCCTTATGATACTACATTATTTATTTCTTCAATGCCATCCAACGTTTTGTACGACTTATAGTGTTCAGGATGGTATACGGAAAAAAGAATAATAAACAAGGTCGACTGGGGAACATGGGAAGTAGAAGAAGCGATGCACGCTGCCAAATTACGTCTTTGATTGACTCAACTGCGCGTTCGAGATGGAAATGGGGTGACTGCGCGGCAGCGGCTAAATGGCCCCCTCAAATATGTCTGCCTTGTTTCCCAAGTAGAATACAGGAATTTGGTCAAGAGGCGCGTCTACGACAATCCTTCTACCACCCTCGCCCATGGGCGTATCTGTCCACCTGCGCCGGTGAGGAGTTTGTATGAGCTTACGACCACCCACTAATTAAGTAACGAGGATAATACGTACCAGTGGGTCCAGCTAAGCCCCTCCTCGATCATCTCAGAAGTCAGGCGAGGGAGGTAAACCTCTTGCACCAAGGCACCTTCCGTCCCTACTGGCGCAACCAGAATCCGAGGCCCTATCAAAACTTCAGTAAACAGACGGATGAAGGGAGCATCGAGAGTACAAGGTCCTTACCAAACATGAATTCATGAACGATCAGAGGGTCGTTGACCGCAGTACCGTTGACTACGTTTTCGTCTGACAAAGTGAAATCGTAGTACAACGGCCTCATGATTGTTCTCCCTGTGTCTTGGAGCATTTCGAATAGTCGTTTCACGTACGGCATCAGTTGATATCGAAGGGAGATATACTTGACTTTGCGTTAGACTACAATGGCGAGTACAATATATTTGCTTACATTTTTAATGATCACGAAGTTGGCATCGCCATATGACCAGGGCTATAGAGTACGAGTCGCAGCATTGTTAGATCGACGAGATATGATAGGCGAGAGGCTCACTTCATTGGGACAAGGGTTGGCGTGTGGTGGTGATGAACTACGTGCCAGGCTACATGTCCTCGTTCTGTCTATGCCTGAGATCCTGAATGATACAGAAAGTTGCAAGATCATACCCATGGACGCGTGTCTGAAGATTGTCTTAGTATCTTGAAAGTCAGATGCACACTAAACATACAAATGGTAGGAATACTCCCATTGAGAACCATCTCACAAATAACTCTCTCCCCTGAGAACATACGTTATCAGTTGCCCGCTAGGAGAATGATAAAGTGTCACACTCACGGAATCGGTATCAATATCCATACCTGCGAAGCCACCAATATCTAGTGTCCAAGCAGATATACCGGACGCAGCGACAGAAACGCCCGAAGTAATCTGTTGCAACAATACGTCAAACCGGCTATCTGTATCACCGCTCCAGAGATATGAGCAGAATCGTTGACCGCCAGCAAAGGTGCTCCTTGTTAAGGACATAAATTGGCAAGAAGCTGGCGTTGGACCAGTATTGCTGTTCTCTGTGAGGTTTTGGAGACCTTCGTCGATGGCTTGTTGGTGGAACCATGGGTACATTTTGCCTGTGCCTTCCTGTGTGCCTATGAAATATTGTGCAAAGGATCTGGGGTAAGGGATGGCGCTGATGTTTTGTCCGTCTAAATAATAAATAAAAAGGCGGAACCTGAGTGAAACGGCTGTGACTACTCACTATTTTCGAAGGGCTCGCCCAATGTGCCACCTGTTATACCGCAAATGCCTATGAGCGCGCGAAGCGGTCGGTAGCTACTACTCACCATCCGCCTGATCAATCCAAAAGTTGTGTATTCCCTTCGAGAAGTAACTCTCATTTAATTGCCTCCCTGTTTATGATGAGGCCAGAGACACTTCTCATCACTTAGTAGTCAAGATCTCACATAGAAATTCGCGAGCAGCCGGATTGGTGGAGTCAATTAACCGTGTGTACACGCCCTCGAATGAATCCTGCACGCCAGGCCCATCCCTGGCGGTAGCCAAAAGGCCTTCCTCTTGCAAAGTATTGTAATTTACGGAGAGGTCTTCGACACTTGGCCACAGCGAAACCATGAGCTCTGCACCAGTAAGTCGCTTGACTTCGTTCACCATGCTCTGGGGGTCTGGCCAAAATTCTGGATCGAACGACCTGTTATCGCATTATTATATGACGCTTCCGACTCTTTGAACCACGAAAGGGAGAAGATGCGTACCAATCGCCTTGAAACTTCCAGTTAAAGAAATCTGTAGAAACCGTTAATACCTTCGGACTTCAAACGTTGCTAAGATGTACGTGCCGATAACGATCAACGAGACATTGACTTGCTCGTCATGGAACCGCTGCGCCAAATCAATAACTTGAGACTGGTTGTAGTATCGCAATTTGGATTGCTGATAGCCGAGGAGAAAGTCCGGGGGCGTAGGCTGTCGACCTGCGGGAATTGGGGATAAGTTGAGGGACTGCGAATGAGTGGAGATAAAGTGGTCGAACCCGTTACCGCAGTATATTGTTGCTGAAGGGAGTCGTAATCTCCCGGGAGTGCAGTCGTTCTGGAGGTTTTATGGCCGGTTGGTACAGTTTAAACCAATGTCAACAACGTTCTCACATCCAGTAGTCTACGACGTTTGCTTCGCTTGCCACAAACCGAGTGCGAATCGGGCTGAATTCTGGTCACGCTTAGGGAAGGGCAAGCTTCGTGAAGAGCGCCGCGTACCAATTTGCCCCTGGCTGGGCATGTTAAAGAAGTGGAGATATCCCTGCGGAAAAAAATTCGATGAGATGTTGAGTCCGTAAGTCAGGTTTTCCCTACCTTGTTTGACATGTATACGGGCAACCGCACGTTGGAGTTGAAGTTGACAAAGTCAATGACCTGACCTTTCTTGTTGACAGAGTGATCTTTACAGCAGGCTTGCTGACCGACACCATAGAATTGCTCGTCCGGCGTGGACGTAAACGAGAACTGGGCCTCAAAACTCGCAGCACGGAAGTCCTGACGATAATACCGAGCTTGGAGCGCCTTAGTGTCCGTATACTCTGAAATCAGCAGAGTTCTTGACCCGTTCTGCTCCACGCGAAAGAATGAGATGACGCCGTGGAGGATGTCCGCGACGAGATCCCCATTGCGAATAGTTGCACTTCCCATGAAAGGGACTTTCACGTCGTGCGCTGCGCCCTGCCCCCCTCCTGGACCTTCAATAGGTGGATCCAGGAGCGCAGAGAGCTCTTGTCCCGAAGGATCACGCATGAGGCTTGCCCGAACTCGAAAGGCATGATTACCATAAGGCTATGATATAAATTAGAGAGCACTTGTGTGGTCGAGAACAACTTACCTGGATGAGAACACGTTCAAACCCGTTTTGTAAACGTATACCTGTCGAATTAGGCTGGAAATATGGGCTCGTACTCGCAGAGGCGCTATTCGTCGCGGCCCCCAGAAGAACTGCTAACAGAAGAGTGATCATGGGTGAAGAGGCAGAGCGTATAATAGCTTCGTTTTAATACGGTAGCTCCCTTCCAGGGTTGGTTGCTTGGAGACAATTTCGAAGACATCGTGAGTTCAACTTGCTGAGGTAGCGTGTGCTCACGCGCGACAGGTTAACGATGGTAGAAGAACGCACACCTTAGTTGTCATAATGAGCAACGTCTGACGCCAATAACTGGTGAAATCCGGCGGGAAAGTTCTGAAAAATGTCGCACAGAGTGTCCGAAGGTTAAGATTTGTATGCCTCTGAAGATAACTAGCGTGACAATTTGACCTTCTCGGTGACCTGGTAGTGGTAGACGTTGATAGAACGGCTATAGACGGCAGGAGACGGCCTGAAACGGCCCCTGACGGCCCGTTACGTATTTTCCTCAGCCGGGATCAATCCCGTCGTAACTGGTAGGCTGTAGCAAGGCCAAAGTCAAAGTCTGAGTATACTGAGACGAAGTTTGCACAAATTGAGATAATGTATCAGTAATAGCAGTGTTTTACAGCCTTCTGTATCGATGATTCCGGTAAACGTGCGATGAGTGAGAAGTCCAATGATACAAGTCACGGTGATATTACAGGAGGAAGTGTTCAGTAGCGAGTAACTAGGGACAGAAAATACAACATATGAGCCTGAAATTCATCAAAGGGACGGGATTTGAATGCGAGAGACTGAGGAATCCGAACTTGTAATCAACGGTGCCGAGGCCATTTATTCGCTGCTCGTGGACGTGTAATTTTCTCCAAGCTCTTCGACAACGACTGGCATGCAAAGTTCTGACGAGTCCGGAAACTGAACAGTCAAACGCCCAGCATCGAACGTCACTCGGACCTCTTCAGCCTACCTCAACAGGTGAGCTCCTCATTTACCCAGGAATTGGATGGAGAAAAGACGTACCTGGAGACCCACAGGGAGCTCTATCTTTGCTTCCATGTAATTACTGAGCTGGGATGGGCATTCGACCTCATTCTCCCTACTCTTTCCCTTGTCAACCCTTTCACCACGAATTAACAGATCACCCGCGAGAAATATTGTCTGGATATCGGAAGGAGTGAACCCTGGGACGTCGACAATGATGTTGTCGCCCTCTAGACTTGCGGCTCCGCTTTGACTCATGTTCAATCTCGTAACGAATCACTCAATTATGTAAGACTATCTAAGAGACACCATGGAACTTACCTGTTCGATGCGTATATCGGTGTGGCATGAATGGAAGGTTGCTGGGAGTGGGTGGTGGAGGGCGACATGGCTTGAGTTGCACCCAGTACCTCTGGCTTGGTATTTGGCCCTACTTCCAGTTTGCGCAAGTTTCAAGTTTGTTAATACGAAGGGTACTTACAATCAATGTTCCCGTCGTCCCCTTGGCTGATGTCGGCGAGGCTGGAGCTTCGACTCATTGACTGGCTAGTCGAGCCACGGCGTACTCTGTGGGCGGGCTTGGGCAGTACTGAAGCAAATTCATGATATATAAGTATAAAGTAAGGGATAACCTACATCCTCGGTGGATATTCTTTCGGCGCATGTTGTAGTAATAGTTTCTAAGCTTCTGTTAATGGCTCTTGTGAGTCTGTTCTGTGCCAAGTAAGCGTCAAGGCGCACCTGCTCTATCTTACGATCTAATTCCCATACTGATGACCAATCCCTCAGTAAGGACTTCCAGAATTTCGCCCTCTTATCTCGGTCGCCGATAGTATTGTTGAAATCATTGTATCGATCAGTAATGAAGTGGAATTGGGCCGGAGTAGACCACTTGAGCAGCTTGGCTCTCCCTTTGGCGGGTGGGTTGTGCCTCATTGGTGTCGGTGTTCGCGAATCGTGATACGTGTTGAGAACTACCCAAGTCTTACAGGAGGAGAACAGGGGTGAGATTGAAATAAGCGCTGATCCTGGTTGGTCCAGACGACGCTCGAACTTCAACGGATCAATATCTCCTTTCGACTTTTTGCCAATTAGCGCACTATAATCCACGTCGCGAAGACTGAAGTACATGGCGCGACCGCGAATTCGTCCCGCGTCAAACGGTATGCTCGATGGATTCTCCACTAATTTTCAGTTATTTCCCAGTGTCCCAGGAACATGTTTGGCAGAGTACGGCTGGTGGATGTTGTGGGAAGTCATACTTCGTAGAAGCTAGTGCTGGTGCAATACCGGTGGTTGGATTCGGGCCCTCCAAGGCATCGCAAACTTGACCTTCTCGGCGGGTTCCACATGCCTTGAGGCTCACATTTGCCTGAGTCCAAAATCCTACCGTTTCGCAATGTCTCTGAGTCTGCGCTTTGTAGCCCACACGGCTGTTTCATACATTTTTGATGTCGTTCTGCCCGCCGCGTTGCCAACACTCAGAGGTAGCTTTCACTGCATAAACTATGCCGAGTGGATGTCGCTACTTCGATGGCTCTTGGAGTGGTACATCTGCTGGGCCAGTACATGGCTTTTGTTACAACAGGAAGGTAATTCAGAGAATGATTTCATATACTACGGTCAGAAGGTATTGTACTGTGTTCTGAACTGTGATGTAATGCAACATGTGGTCATGCACGAAAAGAAACACCGAAACTTGCTCAAAAAAGCTATCAGTCACTGCAGCTAATTACAAGGGATGAGGTGGCTTACCTTTCTGTTTCGTATTGCAATCTTGGTTCAGGACGAAGGATTTCAATTTCCCGGGGTGTCCTGTCTTCCGTCGGACAGGTTATTGTCAACAGTCCGTTCCCCATCCGTGGGCGAACATCCTCTGCCTTTTCACGACCAAAAATCAATTATATACATGGGAAGTAAGGCTTACCTGAATCCTCTTCGCAAGCATCGTTGTATATTCTAGCCTAACAATCTTTTGCTTTTACGAGACTGGTCCATCTTCTGTTTTGACTAGCGCATCTTTGACGACGATGCAGAGGAATCCCGCAGAGAGGAAGACATTCACCTCATCAGCATGGATCCCTGGGAGCACAACGGTTAGTCGTAGTGTGTCTTTGGAAGTGAACTCGAGACAAACTGCGCATAGGCATGATGCCGGAACGATTGCCCTTGGTGACCTTGTGTGATTTCTGGTTCTCCTTCTTTCCTCTAGCGAAGCGAAAATATCCTTTCATCGACTACGGATATTATGCGATTCAGTGCCCATGGTGGTCATGAGAAGACCTATATCACGAGTTCTTACCGTCTTGACATCCGAGTTCAATGTCTACTGTCGCTTCCAGGTGTCGTACACAGAGCGGCGCCAGTTGGCTCTCTCATTCGAATTCGGGGCTGTCGCATCGAATGCGTCCACGTGTTGTGACAAGAAAGCACGTTGCTCATGTGTCCAGCGCATATCTTTCAGTAGTGAAGTTGTCGACGGTCAGCGCTTCAGCTGGGGGACTAGTTGACTCCTGGCTGACAAGTGAGAGTTGCTTGTCACGATTATTGGGGAAAAGGGGAAGTGTATAGGGGGAACAGGGAAATATTCCCAGGATGCCAAGTGCTGGACTTGCAGCGTAACCGGCTCACGGTTTCACTTCCTTCCCGATGTCATTAGAACGATGTCCCCCGACCACAACCCAAAGCCTATCAACCTCCTTCGATACCATCGTCCGAAGATTAGCCTCAGCGATGTCAAACAAATTCCTCCTTTGAGCCAGCTCTCGAAACAGTTGAGTTTTCGCAGACTTGAACGGACAGTAGCTAACAATGCAACATCTCCCGCTCGGTTTTTCGTAGATGTCTACGGAACTTAGTTTCGTACCGATTGCCGAAGCCTAAATTTGCATTCCCTCGATCGCGTTGTGCCGCTGTGCTCATTGCTCTATTTGTTGGCCGTCACGGGGACTTGTACGTGCTACTGAGTAGAAGGTCGGCCACGCTCAGGTCGTATGCGGGGGATACGTCTTTGCCGGGTGGAAAGGTTGATCTAGGGGACAGGACATTCGAAGACACTGCTGTGAGTTGCTGCAGGCCATTATCTTTTTGCTAAACGAACGTAAAACAGCGGCGCGAAGCATTCGAAGAGGTATGCAAGACGGTGACTTCTCGCGTCTTATTCACTCCATGTAATAGATTGGCCTACCGCGCGATCGAGCGAAAGTACCACTTCTCTGCGTCCTCGAGCCCTTCTTAGCTTCTGATCAACTTCTCGTAACTCCGTGAGTGGGTTTAACCCCGTGATAGCCAGCCTAACCCGCCGGACATGCAGAGTGGTTGTCCTCATCCTCGACAACACGCTTCGAGTGAGTGAATCTGCGCTAAAATCTGTCTCCACGATCCCAACTTTGTATCTAGCCAATCCTCAACAAGGCGGAAGTCGCGTCGCTGTTTTCTCATCCTCTGCACTCGTTCCTTTCGTCTAAATCCCCCTTTCCGCACGAACCCGAATCCCTCGAACTCTCTTCTCCCCACGCATCTGACCCAGAGGGCTACCACACATCTTTCGACATCGAATGGACTGGGAGCGGTGTGAATGAAGGGTACGCCCAAAGATACGTCCGCATCCACAGCTTCTTGACAGGTAGAGAGGCTGGCGGGACGAAGCCCGTCTTCGGCCTTACTGCGTATGTCATTACGTCCCACTCTGGCACACTCTGCTCAACCCTACGACAGCTGGATGCTCATTCACGCTGCTGCCATTGGATATAATCAACGCCCGTCGTTCGAGTTGAACCCACCATCTGGCGCGCCGAGTACGGAAGCGCGAATAGCATATGCCATGCTAACAGGAGCGGCTTTGCAAGAATCCTGTCGACTCGAAGGCATCAAAGTAGACCGCGCGTTCCTTTGGTCGATCGTCGAAAAGAATCGTGTCAAGAGACGCGCCGACCAGAAGGAAAACAGAGGAAGAAGTACGAGTAGCATCCGAGAGGGGTTTTTGCGACATGGACTAATGAAGGAAGGACACCCCCCTCGGTCGAAGAGCAAGTTATAACATTTATGAATATTCATATGTCGCTTAAGAGCATAAATTGACCGAATACAATACACAGATGCGCTATTTGTTACACGTTGAATCCACTGAGCCCGCGACGCAACCAAACTACGTGTACACCCTAAGGGAAGCAAAATCGAAGAACGCGTTACTGAAGCTTCCTGGGTTCTTGTTGACGAAGTCTAGGGTTTATTTGATTAGCAAAGTGACGAATGACTCCGCGGTCAAAGGCACAACGTTGGGGGGGAACTCACCAACACAACTCGAAGGACATCCCGATGATGAATAGGCCGAACCCGCCCAGTCTCCACCTAACGAAGAAAAAGCAGTCAAGGAGAGAAATCCTCCGAGGTAGGTGTACACTCACAGAACGTCAGATTAATGATAATATTGTGCGCTTTGAAATGGGACGCGATGTCGCATTGCGTATTCGGGAAATACGCGGAAGGAGTACCCTGACGAAATGTCGATTCAGATCCCCAATACGCCCAGCGCTGACCGAGTACATACCCAAGACCCAGTGTTGACGACAGTTTGCCCGTTCTTCACATCCGCCGGAACGTTCCCTGCGTTTCTGGGCCAGAACCACGCTTTGATAAAGGTGCTTGTTCGTTCCACAGCGAACCTGCGAGCGCAAATATCGCAAACAGCGATTATTGTGGCATGGTAATATCGTGGACGTACCATCCTCCGCCGTTACTGTTGAAGGCGGGGCCGTAGCTTCGCGAGTCAGTCATCTTCACGCCACATCCGGCATTGCTGTTGACCGCAACGTTGCAATCGTTCTGCGCGGGCGTTCTATGTAAGAGTGAGCGCCATTTGTCTTGTAGGGCCGTCGAGCTACTCACCCGGTCTGCGAACGCGAAGCCGGCATCGAGCATCCTGGGTGCGTAGTCCATGTAAGCCTATCGTCGCCGACACTTGTACACGCTCACTCACCAGCGCTTGTATGTAGAGTAACTTGGTTTGGACCTTTGTCATTGACGCCTTCAAGGACATCTACTTCTCCCTTCAAGAGATTTCAGTGTTTTCAAATAGGTAGAGACAATTAGACGCTTCTTACTCCATTGGGCCAGTTAGGACCGTTTTCCCATACCTGAAAGGATGGATAAGGTCTGCTCCTCAATGACACGCTAAGCCTCCACCTACCGCTGGCCAAGTTCCGCATCCTTGGGGCATATGACGAATGTTATAGCTGCGAAGGCATATATTCTTAGATACCAGCGGGGAACGAACGGGTCGTATAAGTATGGTGACTTACACCGATACGTGGGTAGTGTACGTCTTCTTGGACTGGATACGCACGGAATTCCGACCGGGACCATTGGGGTCGAGCACTGTCTTGGAATCGGCACGCAAGATGAAGGTATCGCCCGCAGCGTAGGTGAGATTCAACCTCTGCGCCGTACTGGCATCAACGTAGTTCCTGATAAGGCGAGTTCATCATCAGCATTATCGTCCGGAATGCGACAAGTGACTGGCACTGACACTCTTCCATGTGTAGGATCCGATATAGCCTGGAAATTGAACGTCGTCAAGAAGGCGGTGCCCAGGATGTTGTCGACGAGATTGTAGGTTGCCGCAAGTGCAAAACGAGCAGGGAGAGCGAGGATCAGGAGATTCAAAAACTTCATGGTGAGCTGGGGGGGCTGAGGACCTACTGACAATGCACGCAGTGTGCCATCGTCTTATGTATTCCACCGTCGTCTGCTATTTTTACGACACCGGCGCAAGCGAGGAGTTTGTATCCATCGTGGCGAACAATTTCGGCATCGCTCTCAGCTTCAACGGGGTCTCGTGCGTAGCAGTAGCATGCGGTCCGAGGTGCTGCTTATTGGAAATCCTGCCTTCCAGCAACACTGTGAACATGGCGCCCGACCCTCAAAACGGATAAGTGAGTGGCATATCTCTAATGCACGGATGAATGTACACATGGAGAGCGTGCTAATAATACGCCTTTTGAATTCCTCAGACGCATCTGGCAAACCCATGATCGTTCGGAAGATTGACGAGGATATGCCAAGCTACATGTCTCTGCAATGCGAAAAGTCAGAAGGCCTAAAGGACGAACGGTATTCCATGTGGAACTGAAGAAAGGAGGACACGGTACATCGCTGTCACCAACACTCGAAGCCAATGCACTGGGGCACCATTTTCGCCAAGGGAGCAACACCATCGTAAACCTCGGGCAAGACACTTTAAATGAGGTTGAACTCACGTCAGCCAAGAGTGACGGTGCCTTCATATACGTGAGCTGGCATCGACTTTTCAGAGAATCAAGGATTAGGAAACATATAACGGCCTATCGTACGTACAGCTGGCAACAAGGTTGGCAATCGGCGACTTCGGAAACATGGGAGTGGTCTTACCGGTACTTCAGCCTCGTGTACTCAAGAAGAAGCAGAAAACGGATAAATGATCAAGTCAAATGGTAAGAAGCAACGACGTTGCGTCCGGCTCCGAGTACGATGAATGAGGCAAGAAGGATGGTTTATCGATTTATATCAGGATCGGATCAAACACAGAAAACGTTAGGGCATCTGTCAAACCCGGCAATGGGTCGAAGGAAGAGGAGACAGGATAAGAGAACTCGCACAAGAAGTCATGATTCAGAGGATTTGGGGCTACCGTAGTCATAATTTTAGACAACACAGCAAGTACTCATGAAACGGGACTTGGTTTATAACTCCTAAACACCGTAATCTAGTAAACTGAATAGTCGGAAAGTTTATGTACAAGATCAAACCAGAAGCCAGCTGCGCGGCAGGCCTCCAAAACGTACTTGACGCTGAATCCAGCGGAAAAATCACACGAAATCTGCTTTACTCTAGGAAGTGGTACCTCTACCTTCCGTGTGTAAACGTCCCGATCCCCGTGCTCTGTCTTGAAGAACGTCTCCAGGGCAGTGAAGAGCGAGTGCACGACCCGGTTGCCGAGAACAAGTCTCGAGAGTCTCGGAAAAGCAGCAGGGAAGACGTCCATCCAGAACG
The DNA here is from genome assembly GCA_019677325.2 of Pleurotus cornucopiae. Classification (NCBI taxonomy): domain Eukaryota; kingdom Fungi; phylum Basidiomycota; class Agaricomycetes; order Agaricales; family Pleurotaceae; genus Pleurotus; species Pleurotus cornucopiae. The sequence goes on along the minus strand of CM033830.1, from coordinate 104,537 downwards.
CGTACGACAAAGTCAAATATGGCGGCACATCAAAGTGAAGCACTGTGACATGGCCGAGAGGCAAGTGCTTCATGACGCCGGCGACGGAATGTTCGAGGGCTGCTAGGTCGTCTTCTTGGCTGGTCTGGAGCAGGATGTCGATGTGGACCTCTTCCCAGGGATCTTCGAGCGAAGGAAGGTAACCAAACACCTTGCAGACTCTGTCGGAATCGTAGATATCGTACAGCTTTATCTTGAAAGGGTCCGAAGGTACATTCGGGGCGACGCGGATCCGACTAGAGAAGGCCTGGAAGAGAGCCTCCGAGCCACCTTTCCTCCCGAGACTTGTGGTGGACAGCTTGAGTTCCATGTATACCGGCGAAGACTTGACGTATCGCAAAAACGCGAGACACGCGATTAACGCGTCTTCGCAAATGAATTCCCGCAAATGCGGAAGAATGACTACATCGTGCCTTGGCTTGCATTGTACATCGGACGGAAGAGAGTGCCAGAGTGCCAGTTTTTGGAGAGATCCCATGCTCTGGAGGATATCGATGAACACTGTGTACGATGGGCGGTTCTCGGCGTCCAAAGACAAGGTCGTGAGGTTGTAGAACAGGAACGAATGGTGACTCCAATCCAGCTGAAACCCTTGGAGGCGAAGTTTGCGCAATCGCGAATGCACCCCACCAAAGATTTTTTTGGCAAGAAATACGACGCTGATATAGGTCCCACGGAAAGATCGAACGATTCAAGCAGAGGCGCGCTTGAGCAGAGCTGGGCTTGCAGGATGTGCCAATCACGCATACGCGGTCGGCTGCTGAACGACGCGAAGCGATGGAATTGACGATAAAGCTTCCATGAGGCGTTGCTCGTTGTCAATGCGTTAGGCTCGAGGTAGAGTATCAGCGGGGCGCGCGCAGCCCGAAGGAGCGATAGCTCCAGAACTTCCTCAGGATAGTGAGCGTCGATTACGGACCATAGAACCGGGTTACTGAGCACGAGATTCCTCCAGCTTTTGCAGACGAGGCTCAATGTGTGGGCAATGTCGAATGTCGGCGTGCGGTGCTCCTCTTCTTCGTCTTCGAATTCCAAGACGACTTGTTGGAAGATGAGTTGGAGAAGTTCGAGGGGGAGGTGGTGGATGCGGAGGGGCCGTGGGGGGCGGGGGCCTGCACGACCTGATAGTAATGGGAAGTAGCTGAAAATCAGAGATTGGTGCATCTCGATGCTGGGGCTTTATGATAAGGAGTCTGTAAATCACGTCGCGTCGCAAAAAGTCCAAGGCGCTTTCATTCTCCGTGAAGACTGTGTGACGCCACACGGCATATCCCGATCGTACTTCAAGCTTCAAGCTTCAATATCATCGCATTGTTGTGCGTACGTCTTTAGCTCATACACGTACATAAAGAGTTTTGGTTCCGTCGTCCGCGTCACACTCATAGCGTACAACAAGTGAATTTAAATTATATAAACTTTATCTTGAACGACCGTGTCACTACTGGTGTTCTAGACTTGGATTCAATATGAATGGTCGACATCTTCCTTGGGTCGAGGGAAGGTGCATAGAATGCACGATACTTCGTAGCGTAGAGATAGAATGCCCATCGGCGACGCTCTCGAAAGACAGCATTGAGAGGACTTTCTCGAAAGACAGCATTGAGAGGACTTTCCCGTCCTGTGAAGTTCGTGACGCGGGTGGGTTTGCGTCGAAGCTGGAAGGCCTCGAAGCCAGTCCATTTGGAACACTGAGCGATCATTGACAACGGGAAGAGGTGGCACCTGTGTAGCAAAGACGTAGTGGGGGACTGGGAGGACTTTCGAGGATGTAGATGAGGACGCGCCAGTGCCATTATTGCCAGCAGTACTATGACTGAATCGTGGTCATCCTTGATGAAGCACGGGGTACGCACGGGAGGTTTGGAGGGAGTGAATAATTCCTTCCCAACAACAGTCAATATTCTTCACGCAGTGTCTCCACCACGCTACCGCGTATGGAAGGATGGTGTTGGTTGGGCGAAGGGAGGTTGACTGCCTTGACGTCGCCTCGCGCACCGTGCGTAAATTGCCTACGCCATCTGCAGCAGACTCAATAACGGCCCCTGAGGTCCCCGCGCTCCCATCCGAGTCTCAGGGCCGAGTCTTCAATCGGGGCCATAAGGTCATTATACGACAGCTGAGGGGATAGAGCATGTGCTGGCGTCATCGGGTCCTTCCATTAGCGTCCAACGAGGCTTACTCGTCGGAGGCCTCAGTGCATTTGTTGGATGGGATGGGTCGAGTGCCTTCATGAAGCGTATTGTAACATCAGAATGCAGGAGCGATATGTCCGGTCGTAAGGTGCGGAAGGTAGTAGTAGTTTGGATGAATCCAGAAGTCCGATGGAGAGGTGAAGAGAGTAGACTACCTCGGGTAGAGCTCTAGAGTGCGAGCGTCTTCGATTGCAAAGCTGCGGCGGATGAAGCTTGTCAGGTGGATGATTGTGGATGAGGATGAGGGTGTGAAGATGGCGCCTAGTCGGATGTCGATCCACGAGCCTGCAACTGATATGAAAGAATATGATGACGAGGGATAGGGAGAATGAAGCTTCCTCTGAGGACGCCTTAATAAAAGAGGAGGAAGAGGGGGGAAGAAAATCGCTCACGGTTTGTTGGATCAGCAGCGCTCAGGCTCCAGAGCTCCAACACCTAGTGGGCTGGCTCGGTCTCTTTCTCTTGCAATCTGTCACTGAGCTAGCGACCCGCGTGATACCATGGGATAGTTGGCGCTCTCGACGGCCTTGGCCTGGGCAAGCAGCGCCTTTTCGGTGGACCGAATTACGTTGTCAGCGCTTCAGCAGCGATCCCAACATCGAGGAGAGGGTCCATTGAGGAGTCACACAACGTCACTCCTGTCCCGAAACGTCGCATTGCCCCTGGATTTTCAGGAACAAAACCCTTGTGCGTGAGCAGTGATCGTCGTGACTCCGAGTTGCCCACCAACAACCACCATGGCCACAGACGAATTAGCAGAAATAGAAGGAATCAAGCCGAAAATATGGCTCAACGACGGCGAAGAAAAGGAAGTCGGCTCTCAGACCAGGTGCGCTCAACCTCAACCACGACATGGACTCTGAACAGCGTTAACGGACTACTACTCGTCCTATAGCAAATCGGTGTACAAGTGCAAGAGAACGTTCGACCATTACTACTGGTTCGTTTTTGCATCAATCACGTCCGTATTTGGCTGATACACGCGTTATTCTAGTACCTGCCCGGTATGTGTTCCCCCTGTCCAGCCATAGTCGTCTCTCACATTCCACCTCGCACCGTGAAGGCCTGGAGAAATCAGGTTCGTTGCCCCGTTCTGAACTCCACAAGACGTATCTAATCGCTTTCCGCTAGTCTCGCGTTCCCGTGAATGCTCGGTCGTGTAAACACCTCAAGTCATTGCTGGGGGACAGCTACGAAGAGGCCCGCATTAGACTCAAGAATCCTGACGCGCCCCCACCTAAGGGCAAACCTGCTTCCAAGGCTAAAAAGCCTGCTTCGACCTCCAAGTCCTCCGCGAGCAACTCGAAGGCCGCGCAGAAGCCTGCTTCCAAACGCAAGCGCGCTGTCGAGGATGATGTCGAAGAAGAGGACGCCGAGGAGGATAAACAGCCCGTCAAGAAACGCACCCGCAGTAAACCTGAATCGACGGCGTCGAATGCTACGACTAAAGATGCTGCTAAAGTAGCGTCCTCAAAGGAAGAAGACGACGTCAAGATGGATGCCATTCAAGAAGAAGTTAAAGGAGGTGACGGTGACGACGCGGCGGAAGACGAACTTGCGTCAATCAACGGCGTTAAACCCAAGATCCTCATGGCTGACGGCGAGGAAAAGGAGGTCAGCTCCTTGACTAGGTTGGTTTCCTCGGTACCATCGGCGCGGGTTGGAGTTCTCATCGGTGGTTAGCAACTCCAAGTACAAAATCAAACGAACCTGGGATCATTACTACTGGTGCGTCTATCTTTCCAACTCAGTATCGCCGCGTAATTAAGATCTGCTTCAAGCTCATGCCCCGTAAGTGCGTTCCTCTCACAGAGGGCGAGTATGATTGATCAATGGTATTAACACCACTAGGCTTGGCGAAATCAGGTAATGTCGTATCCTCCGAGCCTCGCTCACCGTGTTCTTACTTTCTCTCGTAGGGCGGCATGCCCGTGAATGCGCGGACGTGCAAGCACCTTAAGGAGCTCCTAGGCGATAAATATGAGATAGCTCGCCTCAAGTACAAGAACCCCGACGGGCCTGACCCAACTGGCAAGAGCAAGCCAGCGTCCAAGGCCAAGGCGGCGAAAGGTAAACAGCGCGCCAAAGCTGACGACGATGCCGAAGACGACGATGACGAGGCTGGGGACGGCAATGGTGGTGGGGCAAAGAACATCCCCGAGCTGCTCCTTGCCGTCAAGTGGGATCTTGAAACTGGCCCAGACCCCACCGGTTGGTGGATTTCAGAGAAGTTGGATGGGGTTCGGTAGGTCTTGTCTCCCTTTCCCTCTTTCTCCGCGGGAGCGACAACGCTGATCATCCTCATTCGCTACTCGCTGATCGTGCCTCGAAATCAGCGCTTTTTATGACGGCACTAGGATGATTAGCCGGCTCGGCAATCCATTTACGCCACCTGCGTGGTTCTTGGATGGTAGTTGTCAAGATCTACCTCTCGGCAATCGTGCTGTCGTCTGACCACTATCTTCCAGCTCTGCCGAAGGACGTCACCCTAGATGGGGAATTGTTCGGTGGGCGAGGTGAATTTCAGTCCACCGTATCGGTTGTGAAGACCATCAATTCGCCTCATTGGAAGGGTATCTCTTTTCAAGTAAGTGCTCCGAGCACTGCCGTCCACGGTTTCTCAATTATCGCCGCACTCGTGTGTTGTTATCGTATACAGGTATTCGACGTGCCTTCAAAGGCCGACCTGCCGTTCGAGGAACGGCTTTCATACCTCGAGGCCACGTTTGGCGAGAACGGTACCCATGCCTCCAAGCATGTGGTAGTGGTTGCCCATGACGAAGCCAAAGATCGTGAACACGTCTTAGAAAAACTCAAAGAAATCGAGGGCTTAGGAGGTGAAGGGCTGATGCTCCGTAAGCCTCGGAGTCCATACGAGGGTAGGCGGTCAAACACCCTGCTGAAAATCAAGGTCAGCAGCTCGTTCTCGAGCACTACGCGAGAACCTTTCAGATGTCCCCCGACCCTTCTTAATTGCTCCTATTGATCCTTTCGCTTCGTGCAGACGTTCTATGATGCGGAGGCCATCGTTACCGGCTACGAGCCCGGTAAAGGGCGGAACAAGGGCATGGCTGGCGCACTTAAGTGCAAGATGGCGTCAGGAAAGGTCGGTGCTCCCGAATTGATTGATCGATAATGCCAAGTTTGCTGACATTGACGTCTCCAAATCTTCCACCATCTCCAGACGTTTAGTGTAGGGACCGGCTTGAGCGATAAGCAGCGTCGGGATCCGCCTAAGATTGGAGCAATCATCACGTACCGCTTCTTCGAGCTCACGAGAGACGGCGTACCTAGGTCAGTTCAGTTCTGCTGTGACGCTTTGCCGGTCTGTGAGCTTTGGAATCTGCAGATTTCCTTCGTATATTGGTGAGGCGGTCGATAAGGACGAACCCAAGGATGCCGAGATCTCGAAAGGAGGGAAATTTGGTGCGGACAAAGATGCGGAAGATTGACTGTAGATTCTTTCATCTGGACCCCTCATTGGCCTCACTGGAGATTGGTCAACAAGAACATCCACCGGACATGAGCACCGTGACTCCATATTCTTATTGATCAACATATTTTGATAATCGAATGCGAGGTGCATACGTAGTATACATAAACTTCTATAATATTTACAGGCTCAGGTGTGTGGTTACTGCTGGCTCCGTAGCAAGCTGGATTATACATCGTTTGGCAACGAATCCCGTGGGCCGTACTATTTTGTAGTTGTGGGGAAGAAAGACGAGTGACTTATTTTCGCTTTTCCCCTAAGCGGCCTCCTAGCCCTACGCCAAGCAAGAACGACATCCTCATACTAGCACCAACGTAAACAAACCCAATGCTCCCCCACAGCATCGCATTCCACTCCCAGACATGCCAGAACGCCTGTAATCCCAGCGGTGACATCGTGATAAGGTGCCCAAAGTCCGCGATGAGAAGGCAAAAGAGAAGACGGCGCCAGGTAGCGATCGACGATGTGGATGAGAGGACGAGATGTTCGTTTAGGGCGAATAGTAGGTAAAGATTGGCTAGCTGCCAGAGCGACATCATCTGGGCCACCCCGAGTGGCTCACGCACTTCAGCTGATCGACGCTGCGCTGGCGTCAGAGAAAGGTCCGCGAGGTAATGCTCGGGGACGAGCGCGGCGTAGAGTGCACCCGCTATGGCAGACAGCGGCTCGACATATATGAAGAATAGGCGGTAGAACGCTGGGATACGATGTGTTCTCATGTTAGTTGAACGTTGAAGAACGTGTTGGTGGGAAAGGCTGTCACACAGCGCTAAGCAGCCCACAAACATCACGTTGTTCGCTGTATCCGTAGATGGATAGAGGCTGCACCTCAACGAGCCTTATGACGAACATCTTATGCTACTTGCTACTGTCAGTCGGTCTTACTCGGGACAATATGCTCGACGCTCGAGTTCAAGACTATGACGAATCCATTACTTACTTCCTTGGATATAACTCCAGTCTGGATCTTTTATAGATATGGCCGTGCAACTCGTCGTGTGTATTGCCAATAGCGTGAGTGGACATGAGTAATCCTTCCGCCTCGAGGCCGGGGTGCGAACATCATGGCATCCAACAATCAGAGACCAGGACCACTCATGCGGGCAGCGCCCAGGAGTGCCACAGACTGGATGATTCCACGTGGAAATATCGAGTAACCCACTAGTAGTGTAGTAGTAGCGGAGATATTGATCACGGTGGTCGACATACTGCGGGGGTTTGCAGCGCTAGCTACGCTCTTCGAGTCGGGGTCTTTACGAAAAGTGGAGTAACATGGATCGCTGCTGGCTCACATATCGGTTTGGTATCTACGACAAGCTGCAGGTTGGATGCCGGGGCCCTGTATTCCGAGAGAGAAGCACGAAACCCGCTGGACGCTGGGCGAGCAGATATCGGACTCGACGGCGAATCTTCCAAATTTCGGTGTTTCAAGGCAGAGCGGTTGCTTGGCACCTTTAAGCTTTACTTCATTTTCGCTGCAAACGTCACACCTTCGAGGCCTGGCCCTGTACGTGATTAGCTAATTCCATCGGTCATTCCCGATTTCCCTCCTGGTCTTCATCTGCAACTTTTTCGCTGACACCGGAGTGCACAAGCTTCCACCCTATCGGCCTACTTGGACAGCCGCAGCGCATAGGACGGATATTCGAAACTGGCCCTGCTGCCTTTGTGCTATATCCTCAACTTCGCGCCTTGTTCTCCCGTTCGGTTTCGTAAATCAGAAGGAACCACTTCTTTGTCTCCATCTACACTTCTACGGAATCAGGCATCCTGTATGGCGAGTTCTGTGAGATATCGGCCTGTTTCTGGTCCCTCCCCGCTCGCGTCGCCCACTCGAAGTCGGCCTGACCATCTGATCGGCCGATCAGACAAAATTAGGAAGCTCAACCGGTGCGGTAATGTGGCAAGGAACTGGGGCGACGATGGATTCCTATCGCGACCTCTTTATATCGTGATGGCTCCCATGCTCCTTTCCCAAGAGCAGGCAAGAAGATGCCCCAGGCTCGAGATTCGAGAACGAACGCATGCTTGGCGGTCGAAACTTGCACCACGCCGTGCTTTGCAATTCGATGTTCCCCTTACACTCCACCGGCCGATATCTTTTCTCCTTCGAGCCCGGAGCCGGCCTTTCTGCTTGGAAGCCTCGCACCCATTAGGCCTTGACGGAACGAACTTATTGACCTTCAGAGCCGGGTTGATGTCCAATGGACTCCCGATCTTGAAGATCGCTTGGGCGCTGGTCAGGGCCCTGCTCAGGATTTTCCTTCGTTCTTGCGGCATTGAACATTCGTATGCATATTCTGTTATGGGGAGGCTCCTGGACGGACGGATCGATAAGCTTGCTGGATAGGAACGAGAAACTGGTATCGTTGATGAACTGCTGTGAATCCTCCTACTCGCTAAGATTACTGATTCGAGTGCCCGTCATTCTTAGAACCCGCGTTATGAAATCCAACAGATCCAACGGTCTGCAGGCGTCTGGTCGCTGCGCGCATCAAGTCTTCTAGCTAGTCTAGGTTCAACATGGGCATGCTGCGGCGTCATAGATATGCCAAACCAACGGTATTTCTCATACATCTGTGGCGTCAATGGTGGAAATGATACTGCATGCAAGAACATAGGATCCCACAAGTTTGGATAGCTACCGTGGGCGCTCGGTCGTGTATTCGAAGTGGATTCGCCGGCAAGCGAAGTCCAGTATGATTGGATGGCCGGGGTACACTCCCATATCTCTGTCTCTGTCGGAATGTTCAACTCTCCATTGTATGCTACGATAAGATATTGCTTCTTTGCCTTATCAGCAACGAGCTGTTGCTGACTACTTACGTCCTTCGTCATCAGATATCTATAGCGTCCGGTCATTCAACAAGACTCCCTGATAATTCCAGCCCAACTCAACGGAAGATATTTCCAGCTCGTCAACGAAATTCCAACTATTTTTGATATTATTCGCCGGCGAAACTACCGATTCTCAACAAGGCTTACTGACCGCAGCTCCCGACCGAGGCCGAATCCTCGAGTGATTTCTAAGGACGTGGCACTAATGAGGTGCTCATTATACCTTTTGGCTAGTCCTTTCTTCCACCTTGCCAGCTTTGATATTTGATGCAGAACCCCGTATGTCCTATCTTAGTCTTGTACCAAGGTTGCGTATGGTGCACAATCAGCAACGCGTGGGTATTGAATTGCTCCAGTTATGCACGAGGCATCGTAGGCGCTTCGCCATCAGTAATACCCTCTCGGCAGTCACTAACGTTATTCGACGCATTGGGCGGCATGGCCGTAAGCTCGGCAACCGCGTCAAACTTGATGGCTCCGAAGACAAATAACATAGACTTGTATTCAGTGGGTCCGCGACTTTTATGACATACGGAGTACTTCTTGATGATCTATCTCCTGTAAAAGCCATTTAGGATGACAGGCCTGTGGACAGAAGGCGGGATGACCTATCTGTTTAAACGTAGCACACTCGGCCGTTATCGAAAGTAGACAGTTTCAGCCAGGATATCTCGGAACGTCACGTCGATGTCAGAAGTCCGTTATACGAAGGATGATTCTGTCAAGCTCTGTATTCCAAGGCGCTCATTCCGCCCGCGGCGCGACACGGGCATGATGTACACTGCATGACGTACATCACTTCTAATGGTCCATGGGGATCTGTGTATACTCACAGGCCTCAGGATGTCGTGAAGGGAACCCTACACGACGTCATTATCATTATAAGGGTGTTTCCGTCGAATCAGTCCTCCCGAGCCCTTTTTAGGGAACTTATGTTTTGCATTCGCATGCGAGAGATCAACAATGAGCCATGCAGAGGAAGGAATGGAGTAGAATATGAGGTACGAACACTACTTGGGTCTCCACAGCTTTGATCTCCGCGATGTAAGTTCAACCTAGGATTCTTGGCTCTGTGGGTTGGCATAGATTAGATTCACAATATCAGATTACATTTAGCTTTCGACACAAAACAAAACCAATGAACATGAACTTCTATCAGACGTAGCTTCTCATCCTCAAGACGAGCCCTATATTAAATAAAGGTACTGGGGAAAGAAGCAATGCTCGTGGCCCATGCTTGGGGCAAAACATTTCGGCAGAGCCCTCTCAAGCGAGGCGAATGAAATTAGGTCGAAAGAGCCGAGTCGAGTCAAGCCCCTCACCTCTGATCACTGCGAACCGGCTCCCAGAGGCGAAGTGATGCTTCTGTGCCGACTGGTCCTTCAGCAGGCCATTAGGCGGGAAGGCGAAGTGGAAGTTTTCCAGGAGCGTCAATCCGAGTGGTCGGCACCGTCCCCATCAAAGACTCTCCATCAAAGACGACCCAAGGGAGCAAAAAAAGTAACAGACCAATAGGTACTCGAGCGGTCGCCTGGATTCGGGGGACGCCTACCGACACGGACGAAGGAAGAGTACATCACAGGCAAGTCGAGACCAAATGCTGCGCTACGGAAGTGTGAAGGAGACTTGGCCTTCGACTATCGTAAACGCCACGGATTCTCGTGCGGTTGGGCCGTACTTACAACAGTGGAGGTCTAACCCTGTCTAAACGTTGGCCAGTCAGTTGGCGCCGGGGGACTAACAGGGGACTACAGCCTGCAGAATCCACACGATCAAACACCCCTTCAATAACGCCGACAGTAAGACTCCAACGTAACGTTGACTTCCACAACTTATCGTGCACATACCGATGCTCTATCCGTAGAGGTCCACAGCCAGATGCAAAATCTACGAGAGCAGCCCTTCAAAGCTTCAAGACCCAACGAGCACGTAATGTCTACTTCAGGTGAGCGTTTACATGTCAGACGTACGTTCGAATTGCGGAGGTAGCGGCGACCTTGGTCCGGATACCAGTCACAAATCCTTTCAGCCCGAGTTCGCGATGGAGCGGACACCGATAACAGATAACCAGCTTCTCCATCGTTGACCTCTAGGCCTCGTATACATTCCCGTGGAGGTGGCAACTTTTCCCTACTCCGAACTGTAAAGCCACGCCTCGTATCGTCGGTGCGCAGTCCCAGTAAAAACACCGTATCGTCATATTCAACGCCGAATCTACCTGTAGACTTTACTGTACACCATTAACACCAAATGGTACTACGATATGATCGCCCCGGTGATGCGACAACAGGTTGCGTCGTACGTCCGAGTCCGTAGTTGCCTTGTGTCAATTCCGTCAAGGCAGTACCGTTAGCAACGCTGAGACAAGCCTTTAGTCGTTTGTCGATGGCTGCGTAGCGCGCGATCAACCCGTTATATATTGGGTGTGGTGCCCCACGCATGCGTTTCCAGGAATCACAGCAAAATCCCAGCGCGAATTCACTGGACGGCGCACTCATAGCATGTGCCGGCGCCTGCGGCAAGAGATGCCCTGAGCAGCTGCGAGCACCCTGCTAGGTGCTGAAGTTACTACCAGGGTGCGAATGCGATCTAGATCGACGCTACTGCGTCATTTCCACATGTATACTACTCTCCCTCCCTAGACCTATGTACTACTAGCGAATGCAAATACGGGCATCGGCCCTCCTTTGTTTCAAACCATATCCGGAGTTATTCAGCGTGTATACGGTCGTAAGGAAGAAGATTATCCATGACTTCCCTACCTAATTGTAAGTAAATTGGCACAGCATAGGACTCCTCCGTCGCTCGGTAATTTGCTTGGGTGAAACCCGACGTCGACACACCAGCGCGCATTGTCCTCCATAATAGTAGCACCCAAGAACTCCCCAAGGACGCACATTTCTGATTTTGATCCCGTCATTGTCGGTCATCGGTTATGCTCGCTTAGGTCAGCTGCGGTGTTTGCTTCCGAACGAACCGATCCAGCGTCCATCTCCATCCATTGACTGGTTCAGTAACTTATCCGCAAAGATCTCGATAGTTGACTGAGAACGTTTCCACATCAATTCGCTTCAGTCGGGGATCTAATTGAGTTCTCTGTTGCGGTTGGCTTTCTCCACACTGGAAGCATAAAAGCCAATTGACTTTGACCATGGCTTCGTACTACCTACCAACGTACTCACCTGTGTTGACCATTGCACTTCCTGATGCAAAATCAACCCTTCTACGACGCCATGCTTGGTATTTCCTCTCAGCAACCTTCTCAGAGAGTGCGAGCCTCAGGAGGCGATTTTGGCCTCTTGCCAGTCACTCCTGGCGCGTCGAGCAGCACATTGCATGATATGGAATTGGCCTATGGTAAGCACCGTCCTGACGATCGCTCATTCTCACTTAACCTCACCTTTGCATGTCTAGGTACTGCATCTTACCCTGGATCAGGTCGAAACCAGCGATACCAAGATGCTTCGTCGCTCTCGAATAATATATCTGAATACGACATGATGCACCTTCTGCAAACCGTTCCTCCAAGAACTACGTGTCGGTGTGGAGGCTCAACAATGTCACCGCAGTATCCCGTCAATTCTACGCCAGCGATGGGACATTCTCACTACAACTCGTTTATGCCTCCTAGCATGGATGCTGCAGCTATGGCAGCGACCCAAAGCGAGCGCGTTCACAACGCATACTACTCCTCAGGCGCCCCGTCGATTACGAATAAACCAGGTGCTCATGACGCCCAGTATTTCCTACCAGAATTTACCTCCGTCCAAGACGTCCCCTTCGATGCTATGGACAACTGGAACGATATGAGCGCCGAGCTCATGGCGTCCATGAATCAATTTATTCCTCATGCAGGACTACCCTCCCTCATGCCGCCCTCCCCATACTACGAAACATCCCCCGATACCTCTCCGTCACCTTCAGACTCCCCCAGATCAGATCACGAGTATTTCAACCGCCTTTACGACTCGTCAGAGCCCTCATCGTCCCACCGTTCCTCCCCAAAACCCTCTTCAGCCAAACAATGCTCACATTGTAGGGCGACGTCAACTCCTCTATGGCGACGAGAGCCGACTACTCTCAAACCGCTCTGCAACGCTTGTGGGCTATACCTTCAGCAGAGGAACAAACTACGGCCGCAAGAACTCATCGACGCAGATGATGACGAAGAGGGTCCTGTTGATCCATCTGGAGACATGTCAGGGCCTGAATGCAGCCATTGCCATACTCGGCAGACATCCGTTTGGAGGAGAAGTAAGACGGGAGCACAGCTCTGTAACGCCTGCGGGGTTTACTCGCGGCTAAGGGGCAAAGATAGGCCACTGTCCCTGAAGAGAAACAAGATCAAGCCTCGGTCCAAGCACCCCTCGAAATGATCGGATTGACTTATCTGCTTCCTTCTTTTCTTGGGATATGTTATGCTAGGTACAAAATCTCCTTTTGTACTATTGTACAGTTATTGGACATCTAGATGTATACATAAACGATTGATCATTCTCATATCCCAACCATATATAGAGTCATACTACGTGCAATACTATGTATTTTTTATCCATGAGATTTCCTAATAATATCAACCATCTTGTGTTCGAAGTACGTTTCTCTTCTTGCCGACCACCACCGAACAATCACTTCGTTGATGGTGATATATATATCCGAATGGGATCGCTTCTGTATAATCAAACCAACAAGTGGGAAGAATTGAATGGCACGTAACATACTTTCTTCAACGACCGACATCATTTACTCGCCTTAAGTGAGTTTTACACCGATTCATTTATTCTCTATGGCTAGCTGGAAGTTTAGGAGTCTCTTGGTATGCGCGGGATACATTTCAGCGCTGGAGCACTAATCCTTCCGCTTATCGTAGCTACTAGGAAGTCCTCGTCGATCATTCCCGTTTAAGCGATGTCGCGCACAAGCGAGTACGGTATATTCCATCAGTATATAGCTAAAAGCACTATATGGGCGGCCATGCTAATAAAGCAACGGGGGTGACCTCAGGAGTCAGATTACATTCGCCGCACTTACGAATGCAACGTGGTGTTGACAAGAGTTTCTTTGCAAGCTTTCTCTTACCACTGGCATCAACGCATCACTTCCCAATTCGATCTCAGCGGATAACTATGTGACTAAACCGCCGAGTCGACTATTGCGCTTTGGTCCGTCTAATTGTCAGGAACTCATTGACCAACGACGCTTTGGTCTCAAAGCATGGTGGCTAATAACAAGACTTGTCTCAGTCGCCCAACATGAATGATAATCCGTATAAAGACGGAGGAGCAACGCAAGAACGCACCATCCTTTCACCATCGCAGAAGCGCCGCCTGTAAGTCCACGGCGTTGTATCAACTTTGTGGGGGGGACCATTGTCGCTGACCGTCAGCTGCTAGATAAACATCTTCAACAACATGTCAACCATATCCTACGGGTTACCGACACCATTACCGACGCCTGGCGTAACGCCACCCACTACCCCCAAGCCATGCCCATCACCCCCTCTCCCTATGCCCGAGACTGCCCCAACCCCAGTCTTTGTGCCCAGTTCGCTCCCCGGATCTCCTCGTTAGTGATTCGTGATCTTGAGACAATCAGTCTAGATACTCCATCGTTGCTGGGCCAACGGACTTTGTAGCGTTACTGCACCATTCATACCCTCTGTTTCCGTACATGGCGGAAATCGAATCATCTAACCACGTATGGGGCCCTCGACGATCCGTTAAGTGTGACTAGCATAATCCAAGTGTCTTCTTGAAGGATCTCAGTGATGCGCCGAGATGATTTTCTCATGAGATGCCCGAGAGCAAGTGGTGCATCTCAATGAATAGCTGAGTTGGAAAGAGTTGGTGATTAGTGAAACGGATTACACTCCACGTGCACCGCGTGGTTCCCTAGATGGCACGCAACTATTCGATACTCTTTGGTAATAACAATGGCAATACAGCGCTGCGGAAATTGCCTGGCTGTTGAGGTTTCATTCGCCATGCAGCTGGCAAGACCCAGACAGTGAGATGTACGATGCGAATTAGTCTACTATCACACCTATGCCCTGAAAAGATGATTTGGTCCGTAGAAGATGCGAAAGAGATCGACCGAACGCAGATGTCCGGAGTAAGGATGGTAACCTATCGTAATTGGTGCACAAAGGGGATAGAAATCCACGATTGCTGAAGGGCAGAAACGGGGGGTAAGTCGAGCAAGTAGTCCATTCGCTGCTTTGTCCATAGTAGTAAAGAACGAAAGGATTGTCCGAATTAATGGCGCTGGGGCGGACATCGCTGCTTGTTTGGGACAATGCAAATCACAACCCCTCAAGGTGGAAAGTCTTCTCCCCATTTGTGTTGAGCGATCGGCGCATTCGGGTATGCAAGGTAAGAGACGTACCACAGCGGAAGACGGTGTATTTGCATGTTCGGCGTTCCAGGCACCGAGATCTCCAACGAAGAATATCTGGTTGTTTCGAATGTTGTACGCGAAGATGGTTGGAGGCTTGCTCCCATCGGGGTTGATGAATTGAGCTGTAACACAATGTTAAGCAAGCCCAGAGTACGCATGCTTCAACGACGATTAAATCACCTGTGATTTCCTTCGTTTCTCGGTCAAAGAACCAAATAGAAGACTCTACATACGCCGAGGCAGTACTGCTGAGGATGGGCGGCGATCCGGGTGGAGCTGAAGGAATGCTTAATCTACGGCCAACCAGATAGGTGCCCTGCGGGCGCAGCAAAAGACCTACTCTGTGGAACATTGGTGAAGGCTATGGTGCTACATGGCGGAGGGTTAATATTTACGCGCTATGGGAAAAAATTACCCGCACTTCGATCTCTGAGCGGCGAGGCTTCCAGGAGTTGATCCGGTCGAGACACCGGCATAGTGAGGCTTCTCAAAGTTGGGGTTCTAATTGGTGTATGGTCAGCACGAGGTCTAGGGCACTCTCCTATCACAATTCATTTCAGGAGAACACACCGTCACTAAAATATCGAAAGGACCATTCGTCCCAGGCGGAAGGGTGAAGGAAACATGAAGGTCTTCTTCTTCGCTCCCAAAGTTCACGCCATTGCTGCATGACACGGCGTAAGAGAAAAAGAATGAGGGACGGGTGCATGAATGACTAACATTGGCGATACGCCTGCCCAATTCTTGAGGTATCCAACACTTCTGCCCTCACTGTTGCGCACTTGTATCATACCAGAGTACCTGGGTACACGAGTCCAGTGATTACTTGCCCTTGAACACTATGATTAACCTACGTATTCGGGGGAGAAGGCGGTTGTGGCGATACAGCACTCCGCTTGGCGCCTGAAAGCATACACCAATAAGTTGATTGAGAGCGTTCAATAAGCCCACTAACCATACGACCGAGTAGGCAGAAAACCTGGCAATATCGAGCGGAATCTCGGTGGCAACGGCGTCAGTCCTCGGGCCAACCGTTCGGCATTTGTTTCCTGCCTGGCGACAACAGTCGATATGCATACGAGGGCAAGAACGGTAGCAAATAGTAGTTGCATGGTGAAGAGGTTCGCGCGACCCAGCTTTGAGCTTCAACCTTCAGAAGGTCCTTTATACCCACCTCGTGCAGCACCTCGGACAACTGGACTAGGGTGGCAATCTCGATTTCGTGCCTCAAGGCGTCCAGGTTCCTTGTTCGCCCTTTGAGGCGCACCTTTGACGTGATAGCTCTTCATTCTCAAGATAGAATGCGCAACTGTCCAACAAGCTCTATGAGATGTCACAACCATCGGTATTGAAAGACATGTGCGTCGTCTACGAGTGGAGAAAGTCGATATCATCAGCATACCATCAGCGTACCATCAGCGTGGATGAAGCAAGAATACCACCAGACCTTCGGTGATTTGACCCCGTAGAGGGACACCCCCCATCGATGCAGGTGAAATGACGCGAACATGGCATACAGCCAAGTCTACATGAGGCCCATGGATGAAAGCCTATACCGTTTCTAGCCCGAAGCCTGACAGCTCAAGGGGACATGAGCCCGTGTCAGAAGCCCAGAACTGCGAGGAGGCCAGATTGCTAATTGATAATGAATGGTGTACACGATATCGTTTGTCGTGGATCAGCTACATGTGCGACTTCGGTTATTCAAATGATTGAAGAGTGTATCGCGGTCGTCTGAGGGATGGAGCGAAGATAGAGATAAACATGGACAAATAACAGCTCAATTTAAGTCAAACCATTGGAAATATTGGCCTGTTACTCCGCAAGTATGACTTATGGTCAACCCGCACCCGAAGGAAACGCCTTCAAAGTTATACTTGGAAGTAGTAGCCAGGATTTTCCAATTACGGAACGCGCCACCAATACAAATCTCTATTTATTAGTCCAGCGTTCAGTGTTCCCAGAGTTCGTGTTGCCCGGGAGACAGAATTCGAGCGAGGTTGTAGTGCAAGGTTTGAGTTTGCTACGCAATGGGGCGTAAGGCCTAGTGGCTTGTGGGCCGGTGCTTTCTTTTGAGTCGACATCTCCGTTTGTGCCGGACGAAGGTCACCGGTCACCAAGATGCCAGCCGGACAAAGAGGCAGGCCCGACTATTTTTGCTTTCAGCCGCTTGCTGTCAACATGTCGTACCAAGAACCATTCATCCCCACTTCATCCTCTCCCGTGCCTCAAAAGAAAGTGCGACAACGGCCGGATGGGTGGCCCGTGTGCTATTATTGTCGAAAAGTTCTGGATATCGAAACGCTATATCAGCTTCGAGCGTCCATTCATCTTGTATACAGTCAGCATACCTTATACCCAGGGTAAGAAGGCCTACATTCATCAGATTGCTATTTCTATGCCGGTGGATTTTACAATTCCCTTCCGCATAAAGATTCAGAGCCAAGGGTTTTCGGCGCTGACGCTCATGGCGCTGAGCGCTGATCGATCATCCGTTCATTAGAAATCCTGAATTTGGAACTTGCTGAAAAACTGACGATGAGTACATAACGTCAGTCTATGCAGAGTG
Source organism: Pleurotus cornucopiae (assembly GCA_019677325.2). NCBI lineage: Eukaryota > Fungi > Basidiomycota > Agaricomycetes > Agaricales > Pleurotaceae > Pleurotus > Pleurotus cornucopiae. Next base: position 87,010 of record CM033830.1, on the reverse strand, counting down.
ATCACCGGCTCACCGCCACATGGCCCTGGTATCAACGAACTGGTGCGAGAAGAGAGTTCAGGTGTTTACCACCGAAAGGAACTATGCAGGGGGCGAAGAAGCTCAAGGGTTTGCCGACCGAAAGCTCAGTAGATGCTGTTAACCTGTCGCTCTACCAGGCTGAGCGCGTGTTACGAGCGTATCCTACATGGTATATTAGGCAAGCCCTCAAACGTACAGTGGGGCAGGAACGGAACACCGACGATCAGCACGCAGTCTGTATCAGAAACTGGCGCATCCAGCTCCAGGAGTTTAATGTTGCTGTGCATACTTGGCGCTAGGGTGAGTCGCCGCGCATAAGCAGGGTTGACTTCGAGCGTGTAGCTGATAGTTGGATGGCCTTTTGTCGGCGCTCGTCACACGTACTGGTCAACCGTCGTGTAATCTTACTGAGCGCACAGGGTGGAAATCTAAGCCGCATCAGCTCCCAATCGACCCCACTGTAGTGGCCGTTGGTACAAGCGTGCGGGGCTTCATGTTGTGCATTACGGCTGTCGATTTGTTATACATATATTCGTGCGAACGTAACTACCTCCACCATGGTAGAATGTTGATGATCGAATAAGGATGCTTAGAAAAGTCGCACAGGCTTGCCCATGGTAGTCTTGATATGGAGAGACTTTACGTTTTGCCAGTTCTTCTTGAGTAGGGAAACGAGGAAGTTGATACCTGGATAAATTGGAATAAGGATTAGAGACGCATCACGGGGCATAGGGAATAGGAAGGCAGGTCAGAAACAGGAAAAGAACATACTCATCATGACGTTAGTCAAGACCTGGTCATCCGTCATGTCGACATGGCCAACAGCGACACCCAAGCACAGGACCTTCTTGAGCTGGAACTTGATGGTCGAACGAACTTCGTTGAGCTTGGTAGCAAGGTCTTCACCGTGCGAGACGGGTGTTGGGAACTTGCCAGCTAGAGGGGGTAATACAGCATGAGCAAGCGCACCGAACAGGAGTAAGACAGGCACATACCTTTGGACAGGCCGGGACCAAGCAAACGAGGGATTTGCTTGATGAGAGCCTCAGACGCAAGGAAAGCATCGTACTTCTTGGCGAGCTTCTTGACCAGCTTCTTGTTCTTGTTTAGCCTTGATAAAGAAGAGTACAAGATGATGAGAAAGATGAATAATTGTCAGTAGTCAGGGTACGCACTTCTTCAAGTCATCGACGGACATATACTCAAGTTCAATCTGCTTAGCACGATCGATATCGTTGGCATCAGCAAGAATGCACATCGACATGCGCGGGCGGGGGACATTAGGGAGCCTATACACGATATCTTATCAGCCACCGCTAATTTGTAGTCATATGTCACTCACTTGACGGTGCCCGAGAAACGCTTATCTCTCTGGGGGTCGTAGTTCTTGAGGCCGATTTGGAGTTCGATGGTCTCCACGAATTTGCGCTTTTTCTCGCCGTTTGCTTCGGCAAGGAGTTCCTTGATGGAGCCCCGCACACTTGACACTGAGAGCTTGCTTCCGCTCATGCTGGAATTTTTGGTTTGGTGGTGGTAAGTGGTGGCGCTTCCAGACCCGTATTCAGCAAGCATGCACGCCAGGGGCTTGGGAAAGAATTAGTCAGAACTATACAGAACTCACATTATCTTATCTTATCAGAAGTTTGAAGTTCAGAGCTGATCTCAATAGCAGTTCTAGATGTGACCTTCGTGTATTTTTGCGATCGTTGAGGTGTACGCTTCGTCCTCTGATGGTCGATATTTATCAGACATACACGCACTCTCTTTCGCCCCTCGGATTCGAGGACGTTGGCGGTCACAGTCATTCTGAAGTCCTGGCTACAGTGTACCGTTAACGCCAAAATGGTAGCAGAAGAACCTCCTCCGGGCCGCATCCATGTTCCTGAAGTTCATGTACGTCGATACCGCTGACCTCCCTCTCATTCACCTTGGGGGATGTGATCCAATCGCATGTCGACCGTGGATCAACATCGGTCGGCCTCTCGTATCTGCCCAAGTCTGTGATGACGCCAACCGGACCTAGCCTAGGGGATATGCGGAATAGGTCTTGCGAAAGCATCAAGCAACCATCGCGGAGAGTTAGTTACGCCTATACGCAACTGCCTTTACCTCTGAGGTACTCGGAAACCAGTTCACGTTTCGCTTAAGGCCGACAATCTCTTGCAACGAACCAAATCAAAGCTTGCCGAGTCTCGCTCAGGGTGTCTGGGGAAACTGGCCTACGAGCCCTCGGTGTTTAACCGGCTACGGCTATGACTGGGCCATGATATGTTTGTTTTGATGGAGATATGTTCGCATGATCTCATCTTTGCATCGTGTCAAAACCCAACTCGCAAGCCTGTTGCCTTTCCGCAGTACCGCCGTCTTCAAGCCGACTTATCGCGTTCGGGGGCACGAGTCGCTAACTACTGACGGTAGAACTATGAGCCCCGTCGAGGTGTGGCGTTACAATTTTTGAAGTCCCATCGCTAGGCTAATAGCAACAACGCTTCCTGTCATGTCGCCAACTCATTTAATAAACGAAGCGAGGTTATGCGCCGAGTTTCAGGCAAACGGATCACAATGCCCCTACGTGACATTATTATAGCTCACCGGGGTTGAGAGTATTTTTGGAGGTAAGTGGCGATCATTCGTATGTCCTACAGAAAGTCTGTTCCGCGTAATTCCAGAGTATGCAGGTTAGTAGCAGTGAGGGAATAAAGAAAACAGTCCCCGACTTCGCAGCTTTGTACTCCAACGGTGGAAAAAATACGATACTCTTGCTTGCTTTGTGAAAATCCGTTGCGTTACTTACTGCAGTATGGTCGATGTGTGACGTAGCCCAGTGGGCCTCGCAATATGCTGTGATTCGTTCAGGAAGACAAGTTCACGATTTCACAAACTCCACCCCGTCTCCTAATTACGCCCGGCGTAGGACATTATACATGGATGGGAACAGGCTTGCTCAACATGGTGTAGTGCAGCTGCGTGATACGACGTAGATCGCCAGAGCTAATGTTTGCGTCGTTTTCAATGCTGGAGGATGGCTTAGTATCAGCCACGTCATCCAGAAGAGCCATCGGGCCGCCACTCTATTAGTGCTCACCGTGCTTGGAAGATAGTAATTGTTTGATTTTGTGCAGGAGCAGCACGGATGCGGAATTTCAGTGACCTTGTTATTATGAATTGCCCAGCTACCATGCCAGTCACCTGTACATGTCCTGACTTCAGTAATCTAACTTAGGAGAGCGATATCGATCCTGACCAAATCAGAGTCATCTATGCCCTGGTTTGGCACTTCAATCAAGTCCTTCCATTCTACCTGGATGCGCGTAGCAGCGGAGGCCGATGATATAATCCTCTCCTTCAGACCGTCCCTAGAGACCTCCTCGCCATTGATGGTAATCCGTATGTTCGAAGCAAAGACTGCATCAAAACCAGCACTAAAGTCTTCTAACCCGGTTGGACCACCTTCATTCTGAAGCAATGAGATGTCGTAGATCTTTGAAAATCTATCTTGAAGCCAAGGGATTAGATTGGACATGGTGGTCGCACTGTGAGTTGTCAAGAGCGGCTTCGATAGGCTATGGGAGATTTAGTATACACGTTCTGGCGCCCGTTTACTTCCGAACGACGACGACGACGACGACGACGATGACGACTACTATCGGCACTATCGTTCCTACGCCATCACGCTCAAATCATCTTATCGCTCGACCCCCATCGCGATTTGAGATTGTTGGAAAGTCTGTCTTTCTTGCTGGCAGCACGGAACCCAATATCGCTCCAGATTGGCAATCACAAATCACTTCTCTTCTCTCAACACGCTTGCCCAATCAGCCTCTCACTATTCTAAATCCTCGAAGAGATGACTGGGATTCTTCATGGAAAGAATCAATCCAAGATGAGCGGTTTCGGGAGCAGGTTAATTGGGAGTTGGACGCCCAGGATGCAGCGACATTCATTGCAATGTACCTACATCCAGGGACAAAAGGAGTGGTTAGCCTACTAGAATTAGGACTCCATGCAAAGGATTCGGGAAAAGTCGTCGTATGCTGTCCTGATGGATACTGGCGGAAGGGAAATGTGGAGGTTGTTTGCCAGAGGTACGGGATCAAATTATGCGAGCAGTTCGAGCAGTTCGAAGAGGAGGTGGTGAGAATGCTACGGATGGACAATTGACTGCCAGGCCCTCACGAGTTAATGTTCGTCGAGAACGCGATGTCATTCCGTTACCCCTGTCGTTGCCTTACTGTAAAGTTTTGCCGGTGGGAGCGGTGCCGGTGACCGTAGGTGGCCGTGTGCGTGCAACATGCGTATGCGCCTCTTCCTTATTCTGAAGCTCAAACCAGTTCAACAATGAGGTCTAGCTGGAACAAGTTTTCTCCGTGTCGTCTTTGGGGATTCAACAGCAGGCACACCTTTTCACACCCACGTCAGTTCAGCCAGGCAGCGACATCTAACTTCCTACCTCGCCGGACGATCCCATGGCTCCTTACTGCTTCTCTGGTGACAGGTATCACTGGATTTTATATAGGAAGCTCGCCACGTATGGCGGCTGATGTACCTGGGTTTGGCACATCGAACGAATTTGGATTAGCTATTCGTGAATTGCGGGAAGCATTACCAGGGGACGATAGCGTTTCGACTGACGCGGATGAATTGGAACGACACGGCTTCTCTTTGTATGATTATCATCCAGGTGACTGTCATCATATGCACTCGGCGTCGGGCTATGTTGTATTTATGACACTTCGCAGGTGTATTGCATTCTGTTGTCGTATACCCCTTGACGACGGACGATGTCGTGAAGATCGTAAATATCTCTCGTAAGTATCGCATGCCTATCGTGCCTTATTCTGGAGGTACAAGTCTTGAGGGTCACAATCGTGGTGTAAGTCCCGCTATTTCTCATGCATCAAGAACTGTCTTTGAAAACGGTCACAAGCACCCGTCGGGTGGAATATGCGTCGATATGTCGGGAATGGATCGTATCATCGAGATTCACGGCAAGGATACTGATTCTATGGCTGTTTTGACCACTCACTTCGAGCCGGCTCCTGCGTAGAGGCGGATTCCGACCTTGTTTGTCAACCAGGCTGCCTTTGGGTCGATATAAATGAAACATTGCGACAGAAAGGTACATGGCTTTGTCACGTAACTGCCGTCGAGTCTTGGGACTAATCTGCTTTAGGGATAAAGCTTTTCTTTCCGGTACGAAATGACGAAGGCCCCTCTGATTCGGGTCGCTGATGCTGGCCGTCCACAGCTAGACCCCGCACCTGGAGCTACGATCGGTGGTATGCTCAGCACCGGCTGCTCAGGAAGTACGTATTGGGTTTAGATATATTCCCTAAAGTCACTCACCTCGTTCATCAGCAAACGCTGTTCGGTATGGGACAGCTAAAGGGGAATGGTTCTTGAACGCGGTTCGTTGTTGCCGGATCTCGCGTGATCCACCTTGTGGATATCTTTATAGACAGTTGTCCTCCCTTCCGGGGAAGTAATCAAGACTCGAAGTCGGGCAAGAAAGTCGTCTGCTGGGTTCGACTTAACAAAATTGTTCATCGGTGCTGAAGGAACGCTGGGCATTGTAACTGAAGGTAGATCGCATCTATAGTCCAGTGCCCGAGACAAGTAGCTGAGAAGAATTTTCATTCAAGTTACTATCCGTCTTGCACCAGTCTTGCCCACGACGGTTGCCGTTGTTCACTTTCCAGACGTAAAGAAAGCCACGGAAGCCGTCATTGAAGTCCTCAATCAAGGTGTTGGCATTCGTAAGCGCTTTCTTCCTCCTGATACTCCGTTTGAAATCAACTCTCAGAATGTGTCGAGCTTCTTGACGACTTATTCATGGCGGCTACGAATAAGTACGGGATGTCCATGCGCAAGTGGCCGGAGAAGGATAGCCTCTTCTTTAAATTCCAGGGACATTCGGCCAAATCGTTGGATGAGACGGCTGCCGTTGTGAAGAGTGTAGTCGAGAGGCATGGGGGCTTCGGCTTCACACTTGCTAAAGACGATCAAGAAGCGACGTCTCTGTGGGCAGACAGAAAGAATGCTCTTTTCTCTGGGCTTGCGTTGCTGGAAGGTGATAATGGGAAAGGATGGAGTACAGATGTTTGGTATGTTTTGACAGCACTTAGCGTGATGACGTTTTTCGAAGTATGCCTTCAAAGTGTCCCACCGTCAAATCTACCACAACTTGTCTACGAGACAAAGCAGGACCTCTCGGAAATAGGTTTGATTTCGACAATAGTTGGTCATGTCGGCGACGGAAACTTTCACGCTCTTCTGCTATTCAAAACAGACGAAGAGTTGGAGATCGCGAGGCACGCTGTTCATAGAATGGTAAAGCGGGCAATCGCTCTCGATGGGACATGTGAGACCTCTACATCCATTGTTTCAGGTCTAACCTACTAAGTGACATCTAGGTACCGGAGAACACGGTGTTGGTATAGGAAAGAAAGAGTACTTGTACGAAGAGCTTGGCCACGGAACGGTTGAGTTGATGAAGACCATCAAGCGGTCCATCGACCCACTCGGCCTCTTCAATCCAGGAAAGGTGTGTGACTTCAAACCCTTGACCCACGTAGGACTGACGATGGAATGCATATAGCTTTACCCCGATGCACCAGGTGCTGCAAAGAAGGCTGATCCGCGCTCCACATAGCTCACTCAAATGTATTGATTCGTCTAGAGCCATGTAAATCATAAACACTCGTTATGTGATCAAATCTAGGAATATGAAACAGATTCATATTGACTACCAATAATTCCACACTCTATCTACCAGGTCGAACACATGACCAACGTACTTTATCTTGGCGGGAAATTGAGCTGTGAAATCACAAGATACCTTGCGCAAACGGTTATACGGCACCGTAATTCGTAGCCCCGCATCGGTGACAGGATGGGTCTTGAAGAATCGGGCATGGGCAGAGAAGAATGATGGCATTGTCCCCTTGCCAAGTTTGAGCGAGTAAAGTCTCGGGGCGGCAGAGGGGAGGGCATCCATCCAAAACGTGGAGGATAGGCGCGTCGTCGACACGTCAAGGGCAAGTTCATGTACGCAGCCCAAAGGCAGGTGTTTTATGGCCGAGGAAACACATTGTTCGACGGCTAAGTCATTACCACGATTGGCCCGGAGCGTGATATCAAGCCAAACTTCCTCGTCGGGATCCTCAAGCCACGGAAGAGGGCCATCCATTTTGAAGGTTCTGCCGAAGTAGCGACTGGCGTCCGAAACTGATATGCCCAGACGTTCCGAAGGCATTTCGGGAGCGACATGGATCAGGGTTGAGAGGGCTTGGAAGAAGCCGTCCACCTCGCCGGGAGTAGTCGATTGCAAATGAAGTTTGACGGTGGTCAGCGACGCCATGATGTTTTGAAAGAACGAGGTACAAGCTCGAATGGCATCATCTATTTCGATGACGCGTAGACACGGGGGGTCGCGGAACAAGTATGCATGACGGACATCCCTTCTAGCGCAAGTTCACGAAGACGCGGAGGTTGAACCCCACTAAAAAAGTTCGTTCCTCGGTAAGGAGCAATGGCATCATCCGAAAGATCCTAACGAAAGCTTGAAAGCCCGGAGCTGGCCTTGCAAGATCAGCCAAGTAGGGTACACTGCTGAACGAGGCGAAGAGATGGTGTTGACGATGAAGCTTGCATGAAGCATCGAGGGATATTGGGTGGCCATGCTCGGGTGATACGTAGAGTGTCAGTGGGGCTCGTGCCGCTCGAAGTAGGGACAGATCCAGGGTTTCAGAAGGATGATGACCGTCAACAATAGACCATAGAATGGGGGTATTAAGCACAATGGCTCTCCAACTTCTGCAAACGAAGCTCAATGTGTATGCGTCGCTGAATGTCGGGGTGCGGTCACCATCGTCATCGAATTCTGTAACAACCTCTTCGAAGATGAGTTGTATTATTTAAAGAGAGAGGTGATGGAAACGGAGAGGGCGGGGCCTACGCGGGGTCGTTCGGCCAGACAGCAACGGGAAAAAAACTGAAAATCAGAGTCTGCTGGCATCCGAGGTAGAAGAAAAAGTCGCGTCGCGATCTTTAGGTTATAGGGTGATCGTGAGAACGCCTTGCTTCAACTTCTCCAATTTCAACCGCTATGTAGGATAACTACAACATTAACACCAAAGGCCAGGCCCGAAGGCTCGTGAAGAAAATCGAGATGAAGTAAACGGTTCAGAAGGCAGCACGGATGAGCGCAGACGAGCGAATCGCCGAAGGCCTGACGGCTCGACTCGAAAGTCGTTTGTGGAAGATGGTGTCGAGGGGGAACCCCTGGTCCTGTACCCTCCGTTCAGTTTTAACCGTTCAGACACTCGTTTAATGTCAAGAATAGTTTCTTCATCACTCAGGCCTCGTCGCCGTCAAACAAATGAAGGGGTCATCTGGTTCACGCAACGCTGGGTCGAAGAAGCCACGCAAGCGTGAGTGTACCCCATTCTCCAAATTCAAAAAAGTATGGACGTCACAAAGTAGTTTCTCAAACTATTCCGACAGACACTCACGGATTACTCACAGAACAAACTCGACATTACTTGTCTGTGTCAATCTCTCGCTCGAGCGATTTCAAGTCTCCGTACATCCAACATCGCGTGCAAGTCAGGCTTATCGCCCTTCGTCGATAGTGGGTCGGAAATACTTCTCTGATTCGACGGGCATTTGAGAACATTGTATTGGACGGTTGATGTATTGCCGAGAATCAGGACGTTCTCTTCTCCCCGTGTCCAGCTTCTGCGTCGGGCTCGAGATGGTCGTTCCATATTGACCCTTTGGCTCCGACTGCTTCGATTTCGTAGGTTATCGGACGTCGAACGGCCTCTCATTCGCTGACGCTTGTTCCAAGGACTGCCTTTCCATGTGTTCGGCCTAACGTCACTCTCAAGAAAACGCCGGAGAACGTTTCTCTGACGCTACGAAATTCTTTCTCGGTGATTACTGTTCCTTGAACCACGATGGATCCCCCAATGGTTATACCTTCTCAGAAAGGGTGAAGGCTGCTTGGATGTTCAAGCGGAGGAGACCAAGGCGCGAGCGGGACGCCTCTTTACCTACCATCTCGTGCCCCCTTCTCCCTTTACGACTCAGATCTTGGCACCTGGAACTTTCCTGAGACCTTTTACTGTCAAACTGCATGGTCAAAGGTACGCGACCTCCCGTATCCCACATCATGGCTTTTTCTGAATACCCATAAATCGCCTCAGAATCGCATGTTGTCAGATGTGGATGATGAAATCCTCGTTGTTGAAGATTCCTGACACACTGCATGCCCCTCGCGCCAGCCCTTCGACTGGCCTTCATCACTTTAGCCTCCGGATAACTGCAGGGTCTGTCGATGTCACCTACCTACGTCGATGGATGGTCACGGGAGGTGGGAGGAGTGATGAAATGGAGCGCACGAGTACAAGATGGATTGCTAGGCAATGAACGGAGATGACTGAAGATGAGCGAAGTCGCAGAGAGGAGGTCAGGAAAGGCATGGGGGCTGGAAGGCAATGTTCTCTCAAACCTACTTGAAGTAACGAAGGGTTGGATCCGTCCGTGCGACACGCTTTCCATCCGATCCTATGTTCTAGCATCGCTCGTCGCTCACTCGGGGCTCATCCCAATCTCTCTATGCTGGTTCTTACCTAAATATTCTGGCCGCCTCTTCGAACATCCGCGCATGACGCATCGTTCAGCGAACCGCATACAAGAGCCCACCTGATTCGTGCCGCAACGAAGGCACGTACGCTACGTACTTTCCTCACCGAATAAGCAGCTTTCTAAGTGACGATGTTATCGACGGTTTGACGTCGTCAACGCCCATCGTTCTTGCCAGCCGAGACGTACCTTGCTCTGTATCCAATCGAACTGGGGGTCCATTCATGGGGTGTATACACCTTGGACACGAGAAGCGTCGTTTCTGAGGGGAGCTTCAGAGAGGGGAACACAGCCACAGCGGGAGGGACAATTTGGAGTCATACGCAGAATCAAAGGGCAAGCTCACCAACCGTAGCCCTCGTCTCAGTCTCTTGCGCTGAGCGCTGCCGACTTCGACTTGTCGTCGGAAAGCGCATATGCCTCGCTCTGTCCATAACAATCAAATCTCCGACTCTGCAACGAGCGCCTCTGGTCTCCCTGGGTCCTGGAGGTGATATTGAGGCGATACGATGTGTGCCAATACCAACACATCGCGAATATCGACACCGCGACGTAGTATGCTGCGACACTCACCAGGAACGATGCAGACTCACCACTAGTGGTCCTTGTCCTCGAAGATCTTCGGCGGAGAGCACCGAGCACTTCACATTCTTGATCAAACGTCCGCTCACCTGCATGATATCGAGCTCCTCGGTTCGATGATCGCGCATATATGTGCCTTTTAGCCACTTTTCAGCGTCCAACCGCTGAATCATGGGTAGAAATGCGTTGGTCGTACCAGCCAGGCACGAGCCACGGTAGACAATTGCACAATGGCATACGTTCGGTATATCGGCGTCGACGTCCAGCGAAGATAGCCCGATGCACCCCGGTTAGTACGAGCAGCGACAAGAGGGTATTGCACCATTCCGTGGTTTGGGGGATTTCCGGCGGGGTTGGTCGGGATGGCGGTACAAACGTCGAGGAAGGGGGGAAGATGGGGGTTTGAAAGAAAGAGAGAAGCAGGCTGGATCGCGAGGACGCGTCACGACTAAGAGTTTCGCACGTCACCTTGGTGGACGACGATCCCTACCTATGTATAATCCCACAGGACTATCGGCTCGCCTTCCTTAACGAGGTACCTCCTTGCCAGAATTGTCCCTGTGTCCCCCACCTGGCGGGATTAGCGCTGAGGCCTGAGGTATGGCCGTCCGCTGCCTATCGCAGCAGCGTCCTAGGACATGGGGTTGGCGGTGTCGTGACTAACTGGACGGGTCCGACCCAAACACTTCTCAACTGCTCTATCGGCCCTCGATACCACCCGCTTGACGATAGGACCACTCTCGCGCATCTTTTGACGGTTCAATTTCCCGCTGGAGGTGTACATACTACAAGGAACAAATACTCTTGACCACTTGACCAACCGCCGAAATGCTACGGTGCCTCATGAGGTTGGGCTGGCGCTGTGCGCACCGTGTACAGTTATGTAGCTTGCCCCCGTGTCGTCATGAGCGAATCTTTCACGCATTCCCGACGATATTTAAAGGCTTCGTCTCCGCCGGCCCCTTGGGAAGGACCTGTGGCATCCCCAGAGCTGTTGTCCACAGCACAGAACCCAGATTATGGGAATCGCAGATGGGCCTCGTTCAGGAACAACACCAACCGGTATTCGGCTCAGTCCTCTGGGATGGGAATCGGCCCTGTTCATGTATAAGCGCCTCAGTAGCGAACAGCGGTGTTGATAATGGCCTACGAGTTCTAACATAGCTTGCTGCTTTTTCTCGGATGCACCGATTTTTCAGTCGTGTGCTTCTACCGAACAATCACTCTATAATTCGTAGCCCACCCAAATCCACGAGTAGGTAGTTTACAAATTTTACAATCTCAGTACAGTGCATATGTGTAAGCGTGCATTCATCCATACAAATATCTGGTGCCGGCACTCCAAGAAAAAGAGTCCAAATATACACGCTAATGGGGATGGGAAAGTGTACAATGAAGAGTAGTTGGTAGAAGGCGAATAGAAAAGTAGGATTACCACTAAGTGGATACCCTCGCTGGCTGGAATAGTTGTTGAGATATAAAAAGATGTAGGCGTCTTGACGAAACATGAAATGCGATAGGTGTTGAGTTTCTTTCCTTTTTGTCGAAGTCGTAAAATCATTTGGATGTTAACTTGACGATGCGTGTGAAAGCGAAGTGCAGGTCAAATCGTCTAGTGTCTCCCTCGCGCCCTTTCCCTTCCCTCTGTACTACCACGATATGCAGGCGGCTCCACGCTATGCCCGCCAGTTCCCCTACTACTCATCGTTCCGTCCCCAAATCCTGTAAATCCTGTTCCCAAACTAGACAACGTCGTGGTTGCAGGCGGCAGCGGTACGCAGCCAAACTCCCGCTGCGCATCGCTATTCTCCCCAGGAGAAGCGCCAAACGCCGAAGAAGGTGATAGAGATGGAGCAGCCGTGTGCCAGCTCTGTGGCGAACTCATTCCAATGCTCACGGGACTGCCCAGGAACGGACTAGCCTCGGTGATGGTGGAGAGCGTATTTATGGTATACCGTGGGTGAGTGTGGGGGTAATTGTTGTACTGCTGATACATTGCCCACTGAGCATATTGCGATTGCAGAGCGGCCATTTCCTGGGGGCTGATGGTGGCGGTGGGGTCAAACGTGAAGTTCGGCGGGAGAGTGGATGGGTCGAAACCTGGCGGGAAGTAGGATTGGGGGAGATTGGGAAGCGAAGAATTGGCCGTCCCCGTTGTTGGATCCAACTTGGTGGTAGAACTCGTCTTCGAGTCCGTAGAACCTTTTTTCCCGCGACCGTGGTAGCCTGGAATCAGCGAAGGTCAGTGTTGGATATTGGGCAAGTGTTGAGGGGAGCACTCACTACCGCCAACCAAGCCCTTAACCATCAACTCCCTTTCTATCTTCGCTCGCTGCCGTCTCCTGCAATAGACGAACAAGAAGACGAGTAAACCGAGGGCGAGGGGGATACATATGGATAGAGTAGTTGCCAAGATTATGGTCCTCTGATGGGAGTTCAAGTTCGAGGAGGGGGACGCGGCTGCGGTATCTTGGGGGTCGGCCATGGCGATGGGCAAGAAAGAGGGTAGGTACCTTGCGAGGATGAGGTGGTGATGGAAGCAAAAACCCCACTGAACGTGACCACTGCCCACGAAGACAATTCCACATTCGAAGGCGAGCACATGGGAAAAGGCACGAACTGGAGCTGGTTAGAGTTGCCTTGTTCAGCCTAGTGTTCCTGCATTCCTGCCTCGTTCATGATGATCGATGTTGTCCGGTTTATCCGAGAGCCGAGGCACCCCATTTCCATTCCGAAGGACCATTCCGAGACCAGCGCTTAAAGATATAATAAAGCCTTAGCCCGGAATGTATTTATTATTGATTTGCTAGCACCATATTCCCTGGACTATGTTTTTTTCGCCAAAGCTAAAGCTGCAGCGAAATTTGTAGCTTGTCAAGCCCACCGGTCACAGACCGCCGCTCTCTGTGTACAGTGTCGAAGTATCGATGCTCTGGAAGCTTCATTTGGCGACGGTAGCACTCACGTCCACGTTTACCCATATATTGGACGTAAACTTCATGGGCAGTGCGGAGATGCTGGTTGCGCCAGGTTATGCCCTATTATGCCACGCCCACGCCACGGATACGATTCGAACAATTGGAGAGTCCGGATCCGCATTCTGACAGAAGTTCTAGGAGCACCTGGGGAGAACATCAGCGAACATCGCAGCTGTCGGTACGTCACGATGACAGACGATGCTTCCTGACTGAACCAAACAGTACCATTGTTCTGACCTTTCACCGCATCCTCTCCATTTCACGGAATCCCGATCTACGTTTAGACTTGAGCTTGAACGTTGTCGCTGATCTGCTACTGGTGATCGACGAGGGACTATCCAGCAGTCTGCTTGGGGTTCCTTCCAATCGCAAACCCGGTAAATTCACCTTGAACTCATATTCATCACTGCTCTCAAGCAAGCCAGTTGCCAGAACATCTTGCGCTCGTTTGTTCGCTACACTAATGCATCTCTCCCCACCAACGTGGCCAATCCACCCATAACCCGAACTACCAACTCTCTTTGACGGTTTCCTACGGCGCTGTATTCTTTCGCCATCAGGCAGCGGATTCCGCTCCGCTTCCCAGACTTCCTCCGCCAGAGTGTATGCATACGCTTGGCAGTGCATCCGTCTCGGATTTACCTCAAGTTGACCAAGCCTAGAATTATTCCGCGGGTTGTGTTGGGCACGCGACTAGGTTGCTCCCCATTCTACCCATCGCTTGAAGCCACGTTCAAATCTGCTAGCCTCGTGTAGCAAGGCGCTAGCAACGGCCGATCCCAATGTTGGCACCATCACCTCTCGTGCGCTACAGTCTGTACTAACATGTACTGCCTCTGGAACGGCGTTGAGTCGTAATCGCTTGGCTGGAGGCTATAGTTCACCAGGGTGAATGATTGAAGTGGCGAAAATGGGATGTAGATTGGGCACGCGTGACCGAGTCGACCGTTGCATCGAACGGGAGAAGGATGTATGCACGATCTGCGCAATGCAAACACTAAAATCTTCAAATGTATCACCATTGAACGCGCTTCTACGGGGGTTGGTTACCCAAGTGCTTGTGTCCTCATACTCATTTCAACGATGGGAATCCCGGTCTCGCAAGTACTCTATCGCCCTACATACTCCGAGGAGGAAGCTGAGGCGCTTACAGCAAGACTACACAGGCGCCGAGGTCGTTCAAACTTTTCCGCCGTTGGCGCGTTGGCAGTCGTTATTTGTACTTGGGGACACAGCAAAGTAATTACCTCTTCAATCCTTCATAAATATATAGATGACCCAGTGCGCACAACAATTTTCCACTGTTCATGATCAGTGGCAAGTACCGCACAACACCCCAGGCCGGTTCGGTCACTCTTATCATGTCTCCTCGACCGTCCACTTTCGTGAACTGAGGCTTCTCTGCGGACCAGCCTTTTGTCTGCGTACCGACCCCAACCTTCAATCTATTAACGCGTACTATATATACTTCGTGGCATTCCTCTAGATTGGCTCTTTTTGCGTTCAAGAAAGGAGTAAGACCTCGCATAATATTTGATTCGTCCCATCATATAAGCTCACCTTCCAAGACTCAAGAATAGTGCAGCTTCCCCCAAGACATACATACTATTGCGGGCGGCCCACAGGCTTACTCTGCTTACTCTCAATTCACATCCAATAGACTATGCCCGTACAATGCAAGCGTCACGTCTCGGTCTTTCCTCAAGCGACCTTGCCAAAACTACCAATTATCGCGATAATCAAGCCGACGAACAAAATCTCTCTCGGATGGTCATTACAATCCCAGATATCCCTATTCTCCAAGCTCCTGGGGAACTCATCCCTAAGGTCGCTCGCTTTATGGAGCTTGCATCGTCCCCGAGCCCGCGCTGCTTCCCATGCGGGAGCGGAAGAGTGAATTAGCCAATGAAGGGGAGGATATGTTACGACGCAGGCTTCATTCTCAATACGACGGACCTGGGGCCTTCCTGAAGTCAGTCGTCCCTCAGTTGTACGTCCGCATACTCACTTTTTGTCTGGCAGCATGACTAGGTCCACGGGATATCTTGCTGCCCGACATCTCTGATTACTATTGGCGGTCCATAGATGGTCTTTCTAGGCGCAATCTTGACACAAATATGTCGTGCAACGGTTCATCAGTAGTCAATCATTCTTGCTCTTCGTGGATTTGAAGCCGGCGTATATCAGGCGTCGCGACTTGATGTAGCCTGGGGAGAAGTCTTAATGCCAAGGTATTGGGGGGAGAGACTGGCTGTTTTGAATCTATAATACTTAGGTTCAGTGTTGTCGGATTGAAGCAGAACTGTAGATGATTAAAATGAGGCTCAACGTGCACACTCTTCCATGGTTCGTCCCGCAACCCCGGGCAGGCCCAGCGAAAAGAGCGAGATTAGTTGCTTGAGGCTCAACCCTCAGCATCGCGGCTGCAGAGTTTCTGAAATGATGATCAAGTAGTTCGTTGATGCATGATGCACGGCGTAATGATAATGAAGTTTTAAAGGAAGTGAGCCGGCGGTTCACGATGAATGTATGTCCATTCCAAGCTGGCAGTAGGCAACATAGATATCCCTTCAGTTGAATATTCATAATCATGGAATATAACTCACCGCCTCTCCAACTGTATGCCGCCTAACATAAGCGCAGCAACATCAACCCGGTTCAACTATTCATCTATCTTTGCCATCTGCCACGATAGGTGATGTCCGTCGTCGTCGAAGCATGTTCACATCCGCTTGGCGAACTCATGTACAAAAGAGCGTGAGCTGGAGTGTTCGCATTCGGAGCTTGTCATTCGCTTGGTCTACCAGTGGCTGATTCCGCAGCAGAAAGCGTGTAGACTAGCGAAATTTTGGGAGGTTCGCGTTCCCAGAGCAGTGTCGTATCAAAGGAAATAAGCTGCGCAGGCATAGCATGTCGGATGGCCGTCCGCCAGATCGGAGGTTTTCGAAGACGCCCAACACCGCCACAGGTTCGATGACGGTCTTCTCGATTACAAGACAGGGCTGTATCCACGCAACAGCGAACCGACGGCCTATATAAAGGCCTGGCTGGCGCTGGGTTCCCCTTTCCATTCCCCCATATCGCCAGGCGCTTCAACGATACCCGTTTACTCATTTCCTGGACATTGACCTCAACGCACAGTCATGAGCAACTCCTCGCCGGCGAAGGTTGATTTTTACGATCATTTCCATACAGTGAACGTACCCTCTCTTTCGAGAAGCAATCCCTACCAACCACTCCCGACCGACGAGAAGCGTCCTCTGTCCTACTCTCAGGACGAGTTTGTCGAGCAGCATGACCATGACTCTCAACACCAATGCCGACACCAACGAAAATGCCATGGCGCACGTTTACGGCGCATTCTTCTGCCCGTGATCCTCGCGTTTACGCTGCTGATCGGGATCATCACAATGCATGCCGTCTGCTTTAGCAATGGCGGGATGGTCAACTCGTGGGGAGCGGACGGCGGTGTAGCGGGAATTTGGAGAGGTGTGGGGAGCGATGGGATGCCCGATGTCGAGCCACCAACGGAAAACCTCAACAAACGCATCGTCGATTTCACGAAGCTTCACATCGGAACTGTCACCTCTGTCGATGATCTAGCGAAGCGCGTTTCTTCTTCACCAATCACGAAGCGTCAGTCGGGCGGCGCGGCGCCTGGCAACGGCAATAACGAAGAGAGTGCCTTCACTCGCAACAAGCTGTACCTCATTGTCATCTTCGTTGGTCTGTTGGTAGTCGTTATACTAGCTATCATGCTGTCTGCTTGGTGTTGCAAAAGTGAGCTGCTTCCTACCTCCCAAGAGATTGTTGGAAGCTAAAGTTGCATCCCCAGGTTCGTTTGAGAACCCGTTGTGCTGTCCTTGCTATCTCTGTGCCTGCTGTGGTGGCCTTGGTGCGTTCTTTTGGATTCCCTTGGCGTCACTCTTCTCACGAGAAGCGCATTTTCAGCGTGTCTCGAGTGTATTGGCTGCGGTCTCTGCTGCGAAGGTGTTAGCGAGCTCACAGAGTAATCGACACCCCACTTCCATACGTACGCCCCTTCTAGTACCTCTACTGTAAATATTGCGCAGATACGGACAATTCTGTATTTTCTTGATGGACATTGTTACCATTGTTTGCACCCAATCCTTCCCGCGAAAGGGCTTTGGCAGCGTTGACGTACATTTGAGGTCGATTGCGGTACGGAGAGAGCACAAGATGTTGTGTGTTTGGGCAGACTCGGCGGAAGCATTTCATGCATGTTTCTCGTTCCGTGGATGAATAGGGCTGACGTTCATTTGTAGTTCGTGCGTGCTACCTTTTTCCTCAACCCGCCTTCACGGCACCCAGATCTGAAGCTCCTTGTCTGCAACCGGTATTCTTCTCGAGGTTCAGCCCTATACTAACATTTTCCACGTGTTACGTTTGATCATTCTATGACGCTGGCTACACGATTGTGGATGTTGGTGACACGCGTGGCAATCATGCTCATACCCTTGTCGCCACTTCGTCTAAATCGCAACCATCGTGTTGAACCCCGAAACAATCATGGTCAACGTTACACCTTTCAGTCCTTCCCCTTCGACGTACGCCAAGGTAGGATATTTCATCTTTTCTGAGTACTTGTCGCCGCCCCTCCTTTTCAAAGCTTACACGTTGCCTTAGGTGCATTCACGTCCGGGTGGCTAAATTCTGCTTTGCCATAAGGACCGAGCGCACTTTCAAAGCGTGGGCCTTCTATTAGCCACCATTGGCCAAGACGGCCACTTGTCGAATTGGTATAAAGTGCCCCGCGCAGAGAGGCACTCTTCACTTCGAAATGGCTGCACCTGCCCGACTCACCGAGCTCGCGCCTTCTCCCGCTAGCCTGGCTTTGACCCCAATCAATTCCGCCCCACCAGAGATTCTTGAACAAATTCTGAAATACGCCGTTCAGTCCCTTCTTACCCGTCATGACCAACCTCGGACGAATCATCGCGATCTCCACTCGTTCAGCCTTGTTTGCAAGAAATGGTATCGTCTTATCCACGGTACGTCCTCGTTCTGGACGGACATCAACTCTCTGCACCCGCCGTGGGTCTTGAACATCCTTCTATCCCGGACTGGAGCTTTTGTGCCCCTCGACATCCACGGCTACTCTGTTAAACCCGGGAGGACCCTCTATAGCTATCGCCGGCTTTCTCAAGAACTCCACCGCACTCGGTCCCTTCATCAGCATCTTGACGCAGAAGAGTGAACGAGTATGCAAGCTGTCCTTTTTCACGAGCTCCCTTTGCTGGAGGCGCTCTCGATAACTTTGTCACGATCCAGAGTCGTACAACCTACCGTCTGCCAAGCCACGAAGCGAAACGCTCGGGTTCCATCTAGGAAGGGCAACTTCGGCTTGGAGATCTACCCATGGTAAGTACAATAATACGGTCGTCCACGTTCCCGTCGTTTGCATAACTGAATGTGTGACGCCTCTAGACGGCCGTCGCCAGCCGTGAACTTGAAGAAACCATAGGCACCTATGTCATACAGCAACTAGAGCAAAGCTAGCTCTACCCCGTACGGCTGCCCATCACCCACGTCGACCGTATAAGACACAGCTTTCCCCAACGCTCCTTATGCGGGCTATGGTAGAAAGCACGCCGGAGACACGATTTGGGGTGAAATGGAAACTCTTCGCATCCCGACCATACATATACATATGGGTAGAGATTAAGTAAATGTCCGTGATGATATATACAGAAACCCCAGTCTGGACTCTGTAGTTTCGGTAATCATTAGTGGAATGTGGCATGGTGAGGTGTGTGTGACCGACCGTGACTACGTGACGACCAACTTTTAAGCTAACTTCAACTCGTCGAACGCAATGTCGACATCGTGGATCGATAGTTCCAGGATATTGGCGTTGCCCGTGGATTTGGCATGGAGGCTAATATCTGCCGTCCTCAAGATTCCGCGATGGATTCCCCTTCGTTTGTCTCATACGGGCTTGCTGCGAAGTGTCCAGGCGTTGTTCTGGCAGCGGCCAAAGTCTCTGGAAGACATGCCTTTCGACGTGATTTTTGGCTTGTCTTACCACCTTTCTGTGCAAGATATCTGTAGTCTTCGAGCGGTAAGCATTTTTGCTCGACTCTCCAGTACTTTTGCTGAGCACAGAAGCCAGACATCCCGACAACTTCGACATCTGGTGCAAAGCAAGTCGTTGTGGTTGCTCGTGCTTCGCGACATACTGGAAATCCGGCCGATTCCCCGGCTCCGTTTCGCGCTGGACGACATGTCACTCGAAGAACTGATGAAAGCAACGATTCGACTGAATGCTCTAGATAAAAAAATCAGGGGACTGGATCCCGACGTTAAATTGACACAAGTCGGCGGTTTTGACGCCGACCTCGCCGCCATCTTGGTCCCGGGTGGCCGCCACTTCGTGACCATCGCTGAGCCGAAGCTTGATTTCTTCATACACGACTTTCGGGCGAAGGATCTTTCTGCAGGACGACCGTTCCTTCCTCATTTCAAACATCGCGTCATGTCGTGGCGCATGGTGCCAGTTGGTGCGACCATAGTCAATCTTGCTGTTGTTACGCTGGACATGGAAAGATATGTTGTAGATCACAACAGATACCGCCTGTACGCATCATGCTTCTCATTGTTGGAATATGGCGTACTGACCCTCGCTTCGCAGGCCACGCTCTTATGTTCATGTGTTCCGCTGCGATGTTGTTACAAATAGCTGGGAGCAGATCGACTACTTTTACATCGATGCCAGATTCGAAGAATTCTATTTCGATTCGCAATTCATCGCCATGATGTGGCGAAACATCGGCAGTGACCACTCGCAGGCCAACATTCGTGCTTACGTTCGGCGTGAAAGCACACCTATACTAAACTTAGTAGATATTGGTGTAAGTTTGCCGTCCGTCAATTCGTATTTCAGCTAATGGCTTCGTGTAGCACGAGTGCTCAACGGGCTCGATCGTCATAATTGACCAGTGTCACTTCGTGGTGGCTTCCAACAATGTTGCTCGCCTCTTCCGTTTACCGACTTTCTATCCTATTGTGGGTACCAGCGCGGCCAAAACCGCCATCGATCATCGGACCGTTTGGCGGAGCCATCACCGACCATTTATGACATCAGTCCAAGCACCATTTGTCGCAGACCTGCTACCTTGTCGGGTCGAATCTCCAAGCTTGTCACCACCAGCAAAATGGGTGTTCTGGAGCGGAGATTATTGGTACATTGCCACACGAGTCGGCAATGCCTTTGAGTATGATGTCGAATGCCGCAGGCTTCTCCCGGGTCGCGGTAGAGACACGATGTGTTGTCACTCAGTCGGCAAGTTCTCCGCAATGGCTACTACGTTGAATGAGGAATTGTTCACATTTCCTCTCCCTATTAATCACAATCCTTCGAGTCGAGGATTCACACGTCTCGATGCACCACTCGAATTTGATGATGAGATACGCCTCAAGGAGGTTGCTTTTCCTCAATATCAGCAGCAGGAGATGTGGTCGGTGCTCTCGCACGATGAAGAGTCTGGGCATATACTTTTTCTGGTTCAAGCCTCGGATGATTCATGGCGGATGATAACTGCCATCCTTGCTTAATCCAGTGTGCCCATTGTTTCCAACCATGACTAGTCGACTTTGACTTCTTCATCTTGCCGGCAACGGGTTGCAGCGTCTTTGGCGGCATGTCGTGCGGCAGTGGTGAGATGGTGGGGATACGATTTCATCCTGAGTATTTATACAGCAGGATACCATGAGGCCCATGCATGCGCTGTTGAGATAGTGGGCCCATGATCTGGGAATCATCATGATAGTGGGTGCTGCTGTTAGCATCCTCTGGCGTCGCGTGGGCTCACTATGGCTGCTGCTCTCTCTCATGTGTCCCATGAAGTTTGTGATGCTTGAGAACGGCGACCGATACGTACGCAATTCCTCGTATGAATACTTCGTAAAGCAACTGAATATGTTCTTCCAGAAACTCCTACCACCCATATCAAATTCGACTTCTGCACTTAAGTTCACTAACGCTTGACAACCTCCATCCCTTGGTGTCTCGATCCCACCACCATAATCTCGTCTCGTAACCCCTTCCCAAATTTCCACGCTCTTCGTCCTCAAGAGAATTTTATACTTGGATTTGTCCGACATAAGTACCGATCTCAACATGAGGTACGAACCTGAGATGGAGTTCCATAGATCGAAGGTGCTGATAGTCGCGTCGTCTCCCCTCCTGACGCCTGCGCGTTTCTGACTTTCGTCCTGCGGAAGAGGTGCACACTCGATTACACGTTTGATGACTGTTATATAACCAAGGAAGAGAAACGAAGACCGGGAAGCCGTGTATACGCTTGCTGGATGTATGTCAGTGAACGATTATGGGGAGCGAAACTTGGAACGTTCATTGCCTCGCGTCAATTCAACGAAGTTCAAGTGATCTTCTGGCTTACCATTTAGTGTAGCACTGGTTAACTATATTCATTACCACCATGGATCCCAGATCTTCCCGGGCCTCAGAGCCAAGTCCCGTTCAATTCGCGCTCATCCGCGTCATCTCAATCACGCGGTCCCCACGTGGGCGCGTTATACAGGACCCTGAAAATGAACCCCGCTTCCATGTTTGTCTCCAATGATGGAAGAAGCCCTCGGTCTGCCCCAAGACCTCAACGGAACACTTGTCGTCGATTCCTCTTCAATGCCTGCCAAGAAAACGCCGCTCAAATAGCTGGTCGCAAAAGGCTCATCACTGCGCGTGAACTGACTACGGTTGTCGGTGTATGGTCAAGAAAGATTCTTGAGAGTTCCTTGGGCTCCATGTTTGCTGTGCTCTCAAATCTATCGACTAGGGATTCTGCAAATAGGCATTGGCGGCGATAAATGCAATCCGTGTTCTTAATCTAGAACCTGAATGCGTCCGCAAGCAATACAGCTTCTTTCATTGTGAGGCCGTGTCGACTGATGACTTCAACGCAGGTCATATATCAAATGTAAGTGACTTTTTTGCCTAGCCTCCATGCCCTAGGTTATGTGTCGTACATCTGTTGCAGTGAGGTCCTCCGTTGCGTGTGTCAGTGCTCATTCGTCCCATCTAGAACCAAGTTTTTCACACTCGATGAAAATTCGTAAAACGAAAGGTCCAGATGTCACGTCAAAGATCTATGGGCGTTCAGTGCACGAGAACAGATCACAATCGCTCCATGCTCTGGCCAAGACGCTGACGGCAGGACTAGTATGGTCTTAGCCACCCCGAACCTTGTTATATATAACGACAAACACTCTATCTTGTCTAGGTCCAGCATCGGAATACCTAATCTTCCACACTGAGAGGGCCTCACGGTAATCTATACACCCGGTCCGCAGAGCTGTGCCTGTTGCGCTACATCACGGCAATGGTTGATGTTTGCCAGGTGGGATGCCGTGTGGAGCAAGCTCTCAGAATAGCCTTCAGGTTATGTCGCTTTTTCGCAG
Source organism: Pleurotus cornucopiae (assembly GCA_019677325.2). Taxonomy (NCBI): domain Eukaryota; kingdom Fungi; phylum Basidiomycota; class Agaricomycetes; order Agaricales; family Pleurotaceae; genus Pleurotus; species Pleurotus cornucopiae. Next base: position 64,340 of record CM033830.1, on the reverse strand, counting down.
CGTGGCTTCCTGTGGAACTTTGTTTCGACGCTTGGGATCTTGTATAGTTCCCGCAATACCGCGGAGGCACAAAGAGCCCACTCTGAGTAGGTGTGTCTTTCTTTTGTCGACTTGCTTGAGGCCAACGCCACTCCCGAGGTCCCATTTTCAACGTCGTGCAAGACTGACATACCAACGACTTCATCTTTCTGGCGTCAACGTTTGACATTATTTTCCAAACCTCCGGAACTCGTAACCGATCTTTTGTGTGCATATGGGCGAAATCGCTTCGGCCTCTCACACAAGCCCCGGCGGCAGGCTACTAGGACGGCCATCATGATCTCAACGTCAGCCCGTTGCGGCATTCTAGTCGATGGGAATCGATGTTCAACGGGTGGGATCTTATATCTTTCATTCTACTCGTGTCTTCTAACCCCGACCATTCCATTATTCCGTCTGAAGTTGTACCCAAGATGTATCCGTGCTCTCATCTTGTCTTTACCGATCACGATTACTGTGAGCACTGCATTTGACTGGTCTCCGAGTCCGTGGTTTCACCGCTGCGAGTGCCGAAACTTACAGTGGCGATAACGGAGGGACCTCTTCCGAACGATGACAACGTGTTGGACTTTGACAATACTTTTCATCGATGTCTACCCCACAAATTGGGTGGAGTCGGTCATGGGGTCCCTACTATCTGAACCCGTAAACCTAGATGCTTACCTTCCAACAGGGTCCGAAGGTGTTAATCTATGATCGAGTCGCACGAGATACGCGACGATATTGACCATCGTTCGGACGCCGCGCCACCTTTTTACCGCCGGGACGGATCAGTCGGTACGAAAGTCCTGAATAATAGCTCATTGCTATCCATCGAACTCCACGTTTAGAACCCAAAACGCCTCAAGTACGATATATCAACGAGTCTACACTACTACGGAATGAAGAAGAGTATCCACGCAGTGAGGGATGCCCTGTTTCAGCCCCAATTAACTCAGCAATAGACGTAGTACTCAACGGTACCTAGCCCACGACCAACTTTTCGCTTGGATAACCTCCCTGCGCACTCCGACGTCTCCTGTCGTCCAATGCAATCAGATCTAACGGTCGCATTCTTCTACACTGGTGGACTTATCAATTCCGGGGTAATCCGAGCAACCATCCGGGACCACCGATTGCTCAAACTTGGCGTTTAGCATTCGGATCACCGTATCGTAACCGCAGACTCGAGAACATGAAGCAGGACAGCAATGTAAGTGGGGTGGTTTGCTATGTTCGTGTGAAGCTTACTTTTCCCATAGGCTTTGTGGTAAGCCCTTGATAAGTCCACACTACCGCCGGTATGGTCAATCTTCCCTTGATCGCCGTGCATGCACCGGCATCGCATCCTAGGTGATCAGACAGTTTGGCCTATGTATTTATGGGCATGCATCTCAACGCACTGCGTTCCCAAGAGGACCCTGTGGAGCAAGTTCAGACTTCCCGCCGGCGCCCTGCATGATCAATACCTTACAGACGTATCCAGGAACGTGCTCCTTGATCATATCTGGGCGGCGTCCTCGCTTGGGCACTGCGCCACGGGTATGCACATACCTCCTCGATTTCAGTGGCCCGAATTCAGTTGACAGATATCCTAACACGATGTTATCACACACGTAACTCCTGCTTCATCGGCATTCGTTGTCATCAATTGTGTTCACACATTGTCCCGCCCAAGATAGCGTATCAGTAGTCCCCTCTAACTCAAAGAGGAGATGACGTTAGCCCACGAAGCTTGTAGGTGCTACTATCGGCAATGACAGATGGTGTGATATCTTACTCAGATTCGGACCGTATCGTCGTTTGGAGAGGGCGAAACAAGAGGATAACTGCGTTGCGAAAACCATGTCGACGGTCGACCTCGGAACGACTACGTTCCCGCGAACAATGCACATCGATGTCAGAACACGTATTCGGAAGGTCGAACGGTAATTGCTTCTCCCCTTTAGTTATGTGACACCTTGCCGAATGGAAGACAGTCTATCTTTCCACCATTTGCGAGAATCCCGTCGAACGATGGCATGTAATTGGAGATCGGTACCTACGGCACACCATTATTTTCCATGTCGTTACACTCACACAAGTGTGCCACCAGCCGCCGGTGCTGGATCACACTGATGAACGCTTTGGTACCTTCGGCAAGGTTCCGTTCAGGTTAAGGTTTAAGTAGGTGAATGAGATATATTGAGAGAGAAGACCGGCGGTCGATGTGAAAGTGAAATGTTGGAGTCTTTGGGAGCACGAATGAATACTGATTCAACGTGTTGAGATATTCTCGAAGCTGTACTTGTTGGAACTTCACATGCAACCGTAAATGTGACCTAGGTTCGCTTCCATCCTTTCGCAGAGTGACAAGGGCATGTCGACCACATGTGAACCTCTGTCCTCTTTTGGCAATGCATATCAGTATCAGATCTTTTGCAACGGAGAACTCAAGAGGTGCTGCGAACGTTCCTCATCGAGGTGTGAACCGGCGGCATCGAGCGATACTCAAGATCATCATGTGGCGCGGGTGTGGGGAGAGAGAGGATGTCAATGAACCTCGGCGACACGAGTCTATACATATGCGTGGAATGAACCTTGATTACTTCGGCAGGCAAGAAGGCCGAGCAGGGAGAAGTGTGCCTTGCGAGTCGCCCAAACGTATTTACCCAGCCCCAGGTTCGGCACCTATCCGTATTACGAAAACCGTCGACATTTGAGGCCCGCCTGGCCTGGGTGGCCTGTGGTGGCGTGCCGTGTGTAGAGGCCAGAAGGATTATACACATTGAAGGGATGGAGTGCCCAACAATACCCAGAGGTGGAGCTATCCGTATGGATTTCTATACATTGAGGAAGGAACGTAGGGACGGCACCACTGGATGACGCACAGGGAGTTCATTGAAATTTACCGCCAGTCCATGCAGCGCGAGCCTGAATGAGGGTCGGTCCTAGACACAACAGGCTACGATCCTGTGGAAAAGTCCCTAATGAACACATTATCAACGAGAGCAGTACGCAAATCTTTACCACATGCACAATTGTCGCCTAGCCCCCAAACAACGAACACGGCTGCCAATACGGTACAACGATTATCTTCGCTTGGACTCGTACGCCCAGTAAGTGCCGATTCACCAAAGCACGCACCTTTTCTTCTCGTTCCGCTCTTCTCGTCAAGTTTTCGGGCACTGGATGTGTGAACGAACGTCCCCACAAGGAACATTCCAAAGCATGTTCGCCACCACGCCACCACATCACCTACACCTTGTCGTGGGTCGGGTACAGAGGATTGTAGAGGGCCGCCAAAGACCCCGCCAGATTGACCTTAATTTATGAGAGTGGAGCATTCCTTGGAAGGCGTCGACAAGTTTGCCCCGAAGTCCTGCGAGCTTTCGGGATGAGCTAGCATCTATAGGGGTGTGCGGCGTTACCAACCGTTCGAGGCACTGTGTGGAGCTGGTGTTCTCTTGTAGGCTCTTGGTATGTCAAGTTCTTGAGATCGTTGTTGTTGTGAGTACGCCTGTCATGAAACGCAGTGATTGGTGCTTCCCAACTCCCACGTGGGGTGACGAAATGTCATGCATATGCTAGTCACTTTGCTCGGTCGATCATAATGTCTGCATCATCCTCAATATGTGCGCGTGAAGCGGTAGGGTTGTCTGTCAAAACGATTAGTCCTGAGATTGTCACTGTTTCAGGAGGTGCTATTGTGGACGCGTCACTCCTTTTCCCGATGATAATCCAACTTGAATTCGAGGTGCAAAGGATCAACTTGAGAGATGGCTCGAATGGGACCAAAGGCGGCTCCCAACGGCACCTTTGAACCTCAAGCCTCAGGCCTCAATATTCAGCTCTCCATCACGCTTGGGTGCTCGGACATCCCATAACTTGTTGAGCAAAATCGTTTTCTCAAGTACCGTCGATCTGCAGCTGAAACATACTTACCATGGTATTCAGAGGGTCTTATCGTGATGCTTTCTGCCGTTAGTATGGGTTCTACCATGTACAATTAGTGGGACACGAAGTTGTTCTCAAGTATTGGTATATTCACCAAGGCGGAATCACAATGAATTATTAGCGAGTGACAGGACTCCGCTAGCGATCCAAATAACTGCTTCCGCATCCGCAGTACTCTTCACAGTTTGCTAATAGGCTTTTGAAAACTATAACTCGTACAAGGCAAGTGTCTAGTCTTATCCGTACACGGCTCACCAGCATCTGTAGCTGTCTTGACTCTCGTTGTTCATTTGACTTGTGTTCATGTATTGAGTATGTATGTTCTATCTTTTACCTGCACCCCGGCATCACGAGTTGTCGATGGGGCTTTTGTATGTATGTAAGTAGATCAACGTATCCACATGCGCAACCGCGGTGGAATTCCGTGTCCTCATGTAGTCCTGTAGTTCTATTCCTCTTATCATAACTCGTTCCAAAAATATATTGCTAGCTTACATTGACGTAATTCGACGTTGATGCCTCTCGATAAGGTGGGCACTGTTAAGCCTGATCAAGACAAACTCCAATCTACTGGGCCTTCGAGGAGGCAATTCAACAAGAAACATGGCATGCGCGAGGGTTATCGAAGCCTCACTATGACTCGTAGATTGCCGAACCCCTCGTGGAGATGGGTCTTGTTTATCTGATGTCGTCTTCTCTTATATCCTTTCAATTTGAATCGGCGTAGATGTATTGCCATAGTGCTTCATTAAAGTGTACACATGATTATTGATTCCTCCAACTCCAGTCGGCATCGAGTCTATAAAAAAGTAACCGAAGTCCGATCCCTCGACTAGTGAAACATTTTGAAGAGTGTCCCAAACCTGGAGGTAACCGAAGATCAGGGTCTGAATTCCTGATTATTGAACCCAAGCTTCAGGAGGATGCTCACCGTCAGCCTCGTCCAAAATCTGCGCATATCATCTCGGTGAACCATCTCAGCTGACTCTCGAAGTCTACGCCGGGCGGGGCTTGCTTGTGGTTCGGAAATCGAATCAACCTATTGTGCTTCGTTGCAGTTTCAACGCTCCTTGCTTGTTATCTCGTGCGAACCTTCCACTCCCATTATGATACGTCCACTTTACCGCCGGGAGACTGACTTCCCCTGATTCACAGTGTGCGTTTATCCGTTTATCACTTGATGATCAAACAGTGTGTTTGGTTTGGGGTCGCTTCTACTCGTACTAACACTTGCTGCCGGTGAGGATCTATAGAGTTGATGACTAGGAAAGACTTGCCACCGGCCACTTGCGTTAGGTGTAGTGTAGTATAGTTGCGTGCAGATCGTCTGAAACGCGCTGAAGCCACGCAGAAACGTTTCAGTGGGGAGATCTGGTAGGTAAGTCCATATTTCACGGCCCGTCTGACAAAAGGGAGTCCTCGCACATGTGCTGAGTATATCCATATAATGAATGACACCTAGCAATCATTCCATTTAGCGATAGGAACACTTAATTAACTAAGTCAACGGTGAATTCTTCGCCCCTAAGGCTTAAGGCCTCAACCCTTACCAAATGGCACCCACCACTGAATGCATGTATCCGTGCTCCCGCTTGTACGGTTGTAAATTACTTCATGTTATCGTACTGCTCGGCGTTCCAGAAGGATATTCATTGTAGGCAGCAGGAGCCACTGAGAACGATCAAGTCTGATCAAACATCAATATGGAAGCTGTAGACTTAGCGAACTCGCAAGTTACAGCCCCGGAATGTAAGAAAATGGAAAGTCGACCTATATCATCGGAATCGATCAGACACGTCAAGATGAATATCCGCACGTTTGGAATGTTTGGACTCCTTATTGTTTGCATGGTAGGAACACCTTAGGTATGTCCATCAATCGGCCAAGATACACATGTCCGAACTTCTCCAAAGCCTGCAAAATAGTCACGACCATCAGATTAAGACGGCATCACAAGGACATGGCAGTAAATTTTACTTGCTTCGTGAACCGGCGGCATTCGATGATGTTCTTCGTACAACCATCAAAGTGGCGTCAGTGTGAGAGTCGAAGGAGAAAACAGCGAGGGATATTCATTGATGCGTTGGAGAACCGCGTTCAGAGACGGAGACGTGTGACGACGTTAAGGAGAGCAGGGCTGATCGATGACATCTTGGGGGTGAGGATGAGACAGATGTGAGGTAGCAAGTCTATGAGATTACCAAGTCATACCTCTATCTTGAAGTCGGAGCGATTTCCGCGAACCGTTGAATATAGTTGTATAGCATGCTGGCAGTTGTTCCCTGGCCTCGATGCATCCTGTAGATTTTTTGAGGCGTTTCTCGCTTACGCTGGGCGCTGGCATCTGGAACGAGGATCGCTTGTGTTTCACCACATAGCGATCACGATCACCGCAAATCGAAAGAGCAGGGACAATGCCGCACAGGAAGTTCGCAGAAGCTGCCGTCGGCTCGTAGAGAGTGAGCCTGAAAGGCTGGGAACAGGGCCTAGCACGGCCAAATGTGAACAAGTTGCAACCTCGAAGGATTCAAGATTAAGACTACCAAGAACAAAGCGCCTGCGGTCCTCCGTTGACCATGCATCCAAGGCATGTCCAGCGTTGGGGGCGTAGCCTCGCTTCCAAGTTGAAGATATACCTTTTATGATCTGCTTCCGACTTTCTCGAGGGTTCCTACGCCGTACGTGTGAACGGCTGGACAGAATTGGACGTAGCTTTTCATCTTGATAGTTCAAGCCAAGCTCAAACAACCATGTCGCCCTTGGCGGACCCTGGTAGAGTCGTCGCAGCGCACCCTGTCCAGATCACGAAGTAGATATGAAGTTCGTGCCAGATTGGGAAGGTTCTGAAGTCAACCAGAGCAAGTCTTCGCAGGAATAACAAAAGTACGGTTGCTCGTTCTGGGAGGCGCGGTTAGAATCCAAGGTAAGTGGATAGTGAGTGGCGCATCAATTCGCACAAAGTGAAGTAAAGGCCCCGAAGCCTTGCTAAGTACTTAGCAGTGGAGGTAGCAGACGTAGCATCGCCCTCGTTTATCGTTTCATCTCCGTCGAGACCATTGCCAAAAACTTACCTATGGTCACTTGATGGCCAGAGGACAATCTATGGGGATGGTGTCATTTAGTCCATTCGATTGTACGCATGACAGGTACAAGCACCAGGGTCCAGACCAGTCGAAAGCCGCAAACATGTTCCGATAACCGAAACAAAACAATCCTTCACCGTGCAGACACCTAGGTAGTTGTCGGTATCTTTGGAAAGAGCTCTTGAGGCTAAAGGGCTGGTAGATAATTTGCGCAGAAAGTACTATCCACTAGAGTCAAGTTTGACTGTAAGTCATGATGAACCACGAGCGCTGGAGTTCCGCCTATACTAGAGTCGATTGTAACATGCTCCAGAAGTCGCATGTAATGCCTACTTACCTAAATCTCATAATGGGCCCCAAACACCAACACCACCCTTCGCTGAGTTGCCTGGGTGATCGGGGGTGTAATCACTAATGCCCTTCGGCAATATGAAATTGCACCAGAGCAAGTCATACGTCCCATTCAGTAGGCCTGCAGATGTTCATCCTGTAGCTCCAATGGAGAGATCCCGCTCTCATTGCAAGCGGCCATCGTCTGTATTCTATGCCACGAGGCCGTGTCGATTGAACGTACGTTTCCTAGAATATGATGTCAAAGCTGTACATTAAGCCTCATTCAACGGCGAGGGGTGTTGACCGTCGATTAGAAGGTCACCGCGACCACGTATCCTCGCCGTAGTTCTAAACGTAGACGTCGTTTGTGAAAGACACTACTAGTAGCACACTGAAACGTACCCATAGAGCACAGTAAAATGCTGCGATAGATTAGAGGCGTATGCCGTTCTTCGCTCTACCTGAGGCCACACCCAGGAGGTCTGCCAACACACCGAAGTCCGAACTATCTGTGGGGTCCGGACTCCGGAGTTTTCGGCGCCATGTGTCGGGGATGTGGCACCACAAGAGTAGACATTCCTTCGGAAGCATCGGACGGGATCAGAACCATTTGGGTGTCAGCATTCATTGGACTAGGCAGTTGACGTTGAACGTTGAAACGTTGAAGTTCAAAACGCAGGTAGAGGCCGGGCTTACGTAAGACCCCAAATCCGGGCTCCAAGAATAGATCTTCAAATTTTTGGGCGCCTGATCAATAATTTATCTTTCTCTAATCGCTCCTCGACCTTAGACTACTACCATCGATATGGCACCTTCAGCTTCAAAACAAAAACGGCTTGCAGAGAAGGCAGCAAAGAGGAGTGCTGGTGTGGCCAATGGATCGAGCACTGCTGATGGGTCGTCCACACCGTCTGGATCGAGGAATGGGAGCTCGGTGAACACGCCGATGACTAGCCTGAGCGCTGCTACTAGTACGGACGATTTGTCGGCAATGGCGAAGTTGTCACTTGCAACGGATCGGTGCGAATCACTTCACCTTGTAATTTCCATCTGAGCTAACCCTTGGTGTAGGAGTGCGACTGGTGTATTGGTCTCTGACCCAAAGGGCCGTGATATCAAGATTGATTCATATACTCTGTCGTTCCATGGCAGACTCCTCATTGAAAACGCTGAGATTGCTCTCAATTATGGTCAAAGATACGGTCTGCTGGGCGAGAATGGTTCGGGAAAGGTAAAGCATCTTGTTGGCACGATAACGGCCTTCGTTCCCGTCAATGATATGTAATCGCTGACATTTTGATCATTAGTCGACCTTCCTGCAATCCATGGCCGAACGCGACATCGAAATTCCACAACACATCGATATATACCTGGTGCGCGGAGAGGCGGAACCATCGGAGGTAAATGCAGTCGAGTTCATCGTAGCTTCGGCGAAGGAGAAAGTAGCCAAGCTAGAGGCGTACATAGAGGAGCTCTCCGTATCCGATGAACCGAACGATATGGCTCTTGACCAAGCTTACGAGGAACTAGAAGAGCTTGATCCCGCCACTTTCGAGACGAAAGCAGGGTCGATCCTTCACGGTCTCGGTTTCACGCAAACGATGATGAAGAAGCCCACGAAGGATATGAGTGGTGGTTGGCGTATGCGTGTCGCCCTTGCTCGAGCGCTCTTCATCAAACCCCATCTTCTTCTCCTCGACGAACCCACCAATCACTTAGACCTCGGCGCCGTCGTCTGGTTAGAAGCATACCTGAGTACTTACAACCACATCCTCGTCATAACGTCGCACTCGCAAGATTTCATGGACTCGGTGTGTACGAACATCATGGATCTGACGATGTCGAAGAAGCTGGTCTATTACACGGGTAATTACACCACGTACGTGAGGACAAAGAAGGAGAACGAGGTGAACCAGATGAAGGCGTACCATAAACAGCAAGAGGAAATAGCTCACATTAAAAAGTGCGTTGATCTGTTTATGAACATTTATCGGCGCTTACGTTCATGGCAGGTTCATTGCGTCGGCTGGTACATACGCCAATCTCGTGAGGCAGGCGAAATCCAAGCAAAAGATTATCGACAAGATGGAAGCTGCAGGGCTGATCGAGAAGGTCGAGACACCCAAGCCTCTCCGCTTCAACTTCGAGGATATCCGCAAGCTACCACCACCGATCATCGCGTTCGACCGAGTCGCGTTCTCGTACTCCGGCAAAAAGGAAGATTTCCTCTATCAGAATCTTTCCTTTGGTATCGAGTAAGTTCAACCGTCCATTGCTTGACTACTGTTGATTGATCGTTTCTCCTTCAGCATGGACTCACGTGTGGCCATCCTTGGTGCCAATGGAGCTGGCAAGTCCACTCTGCTCCACTTGATCACTGGCGCCCTACAGCCTGTGGAAGGGAGCGTTTCCAAGCATTCACAATTGAAACTAGCCAAGTATTCTCAGCACTCTGCTGACCAACTCCCATACGAGAAATCACCCATTGAATACTTCCAATCGTTGTTCAGTGAGAAGTATCCCGAAAAAGACATAATGGTGAGCCGCTCTGCACGCTTCGTAGCTTGTTGTTCGCCTTTTCGAGTACTTTCCCCCGTTGTCTACCTTGATCAGTTTTGCCGCGTTCCGTTCTGCATTCCGTCATGGCAGTTCTTACCATTATTTGTTATGGCGTTCTATATATCAACTAGTCTACGGAGTTGTGGCGTTGATTACTGACTTCTCCGTTTCATAGGCCTGGCGATCTCAATTGGGTCGATTCGGTCTCTCCGGTCACCATCAGACTTCACCCATCAAGCAACTTTCAGATGGTCTGCGCAACAGGTGTGGTTCGAGCGACTGCTGCTTGGAGCCTATCGTAACTGAGCGCCACCCCTTTAGAGTCGTCTTTGCACAACTTGCCATGGAACACCCACATATCTTGCTGCTTGGTACGGTGATAACCTCGTCATCTCAAACAAAGCCTGACTGCTATATGTTTACCCTAGATGAACCCACTAATCATTTAGACATGGAGTCCATCGATGCTTTGGCTCGTGCTATCAAGGAATTTGAGGGCGGTGTTGTGATTGTTTCGCACGATTTCCGTGAGTGCAGCTTCCACCGGTGTGGTGGATTCTCCGCCACATGACCATTCGCTGATGACTTGAACTGCTCTTAGGTCTGATCTCCCAGGTCGCGGAGGAGCTGTGGGAGGTGGCGGATAAAACCATTCGTAATCTCACGAAAGAGGATATCAGTATCGTCGATTACAAGAAGAATCTTATCAAAGCTAGTACGTCCATTAGCTGTCTGTCATTGAAGACACTCCTCACGTGTGTCGTAGGTAATGCCGCCATCGAAAAGGCGAAACTATTCAGCAAGACTGCGCCGAAGGGCAGGACATAACCGCCTGGATTCCCTCCACTCTCTGACCGACCATTCTCCAATATCTCTCATGATCATTTCCCTACACTTACATGTAATTCGCATCGCAAACCAATGTAGCCATCTCACCAGGTGCACTGTGCTTGTACCCCAGTCTCACTATATACATTTAGTAGTACTACTCCGATTCATATACACTGTACGTACCGCCTTCCCGTGTATGTTACGAAAGGACTTTGTCCAATAGATTGACTTGATGCATTTATCGTCACCGTTCTAAGGATCCGCCCCAATGTTTCAGGGATCCTCACATCAACGGTTGACGAGGATTCTCATCCCATGTAATGAAACAAGCAACGTTGACATCGGCTAGCAGGTCAGAGAAGCTTCAACTGACTAGAAGCTACCATACTCGTCAAGAAATGATGGATTGGCTGGATCGTGAATTCAATGATGGCGGGAATTGTAGGATAGATTGGGGGTGGCGATGTATACAGGCACCGAAAGCTTCTTGACACAAAGGATCGCACGAACTCAGTAAAGGCTAGTTAAACGAGAAGATTGTCCTGATGTTATTGGCGGACATAGAATATGTACTTTCGAGGCCACAGCTAGCGGAGAAGAATTAACAAGCATAGTCTATGCTGCATGCGGTAGGCGATAAGAAGCCCGTCGAATGTAGGAACCACCAGCGTGGATACTCATATGTACTTACTCATACTCCACCCAGATCAAGGCACGGAAGATAGACACCCAGCAACGAATGGGAAGTGTCCAGCAGACGTGAAAGTCGGCGCACATTAAAAGCATATACACATGCATACAGCATAAAACGAATACAAAGATGGTAATTGATGGCGGCAACAGCAAAGGGAGATAGGAGGAGCTAACAACACGACAATGAAAGAAAGGCGGAGACGTTCTATGAGAAAAGACTACCCAATATTACAGTTGCCATCCGTCTTAACTGCGGTCGATGAATCACAGAGGGGACGAAACGCGGGCGTTCCATCAAATCAAAGTCTAGTATACAACATCATCCAGAGCAGAACCTCTAAGCGTAGACACCCCTGCGCCACCAACTTAGGATCTAATGATGAATTTCCGCCGGCAAGGAGGACATTGGATGAGATATCAACACAAGGCGTAGGAAGATTCGGGAAGACGTGTTGTGGATCGTGGATCATGATCTCTAGAGAATTAATTGGCGGGGCGTTAGTAATGTGTTTCGGTGTGGGTCCAGTCTGGAGTCTGGAGCTGCAGAAATGAAAGATGACGGCGAATATATCCCCCATGTGAGCCTAGCTAGAGGGGGCCTAGCTAGCTAGCATTCTGTTCATGAGAATTTTGACAACGGCGACGGCGGTTTTATTGGACGCCCCGACTTAGCGAGGGAAACGCGGGAACCGGAAGATGTAGGTGTATGTGTAAAGTCTAGACGGACGGAATATTTACTCACCGCTACCGAAGACACGTTGACCAGACATACATATGAGGCAGGAAGGACAGACGCCGACGGGATGACGGGATGCTCCGTCTTGCGCTGAGAGGTTGTAGGGTTAGAGGAAATAGTCCGCTGGAGGGCGCTTCGCCGGAATGGACCGTACGTCCTACCATGCAGAGCAAAGCAGGCGTCAGCACATGTGGGCTTAAACATCGAGCTATGATCGGATAATAAAAATAAAAATAAGGAATAAAGGAACGATCGAAGAAAGGATAGGAAAAGGATTGGACGCCCATATGCACCGTGCAACGAGGCGGCGACCGTCATCAAGCCACAAAGCATAGCCACGGGCCCGTTGAGGTAATGAACCAGCACCTAGCCAGAGGCAGCAAAAACGCCTAGTGCGCAGATTCCGCACGGCGATGGATCCCGGTATCAAGAAAGTCCTAACTCGTGTTGCTGCCTGTCTGTTGCTGCTGCTGCCAAAGTCCAGCGCCGTCTGATGCACCTTGCACAGGACCGAATCAAATTGCGAGGACAGGCTGGCATCCAGACAGGGGGGCAGCGAATCAGGAGGAAGAAGAACGTCTGCGCAGAACGAACGGAGGGCCTCGTGAAAGTGACATCGATCATCGGGAGCGGTGCACATGTAAAAGTTGAACAGGCCAACGTGTACCGCAACCAGCCAGTTGGGAGGCAGACAGAGAGGCAAGGGGAAAGAGCTGGAAAGGGAAAGGGGAAGCGACATAAGACAAGACAGGCAGCTTGATGAATAGCCGAAGCCGAAGCACGAGATGTGAGCGAATGAATGTTCGGAAAGGAAGGTAAAGAGGCGAAGCGAAGTCAGTCAAAACAAATGGCAAGAGGATAAGTCAACGAGGCCACGAAGACTGTTTATCATCAGCCAAGCAAGGCCGGGAAAGCAAGGAAAGCGGAATGGGAGAACGAGGAGGATAAGTCAACGAGGATGGATCAAAAACACGCGTGATAGTGTTTATGTTAGATGATGTAAGTGAACATGGACACGGACGCGAATGCGAAAATGAAAGCGAGTGCCCATACGCAAAGATGAGTAGAAGTAGATTGAAAGCGAGGGATCGGTGACTGATGTCCGTGTCCGATAACCGAGACAATAGAACATCGACATAAAACGTCAAAGAGGAACGTGAACCACAAACCACGATGAGAACATGAAGCAAGAACACGGGCACGAAGAACACGAACGCCACGAACCAAAGATAGGCAAATGAAGATGATAACGAATATGAAATAAAGATAAAGACGATATTGGGATTGACAGTGGGTATGAGCAGCTTACCGAGGGCGCATGCGAGAATACCTTGTACTCCTGGCCTAGGTGTTCGTCTAGCTCCAGGATAGACGCGACGTTTCCACATCTAGTTTGGATTCAGTGTCAGTATCGCAACAAAAACCCACATATCCGACATCCGTGAGTCCAAGATAGCCGCCGCGCATGCCGAATCACCGACGATACACATCGCATGCCGTAAAAGTCGTACGGGGAGGTGGGGTACGATCATGGCATGCCATACCATGCGTTGGTTGGGGTGATGTTGATGATGAATAATTGATTGATAGGTCCCGAGAGAAGGCGTGGGGTGTGTCCGATTATGTGCGCACCACAGTCGAGTTGAGTGTACGCCGGTGGTACGTGGGTACGTGGAGATATTCGATTTGATATGATGTGTACGTCCGTCCGGCGAGTGTATTGTACGGGTGTGTGCGTTGATGTGTATGTGTATTCGGGAGCAATTGCCGTTGGTGGGATAGGTGCCGCGTGGGTGACGAACGATGGATGATGGAAGGCGTACGAAAGCCAAGGATATAGATAGAGACATAGATGAAAAAGAATACGGTTAGTTAGCGTACGTCCGGGCGACAGATTGATTGAATTGAAAGATAGAGGTCAACGTAATAAGATAAACACAATAGAATGCGAAATGAACGAAGACCACATGTAGTGAAATCACAAGAAATAGAGGGAGTAGCAGAGATGCTGACGAGGCAGGACGGAGGTCGGTCGGGAAGCATGCATATTTGCGGGTGCGTAGGCACGGGGTCTGAGAACATTCCCGATGTCCGAGTCCGAGACCGAGGGCGAAAGTGATTTAATCAATCAAAAGCCCAGAAAGCACACTACGCCCGTACAGCACAGCGCACCACATGAGCACGGGCGTGGAGAAGAGCACATCACCGAAAATAAAAAAGAGAAAACAGAGGAGAAAGGAAGGGAACAGAAGGGAGAAGAAAGATAGGGGTCTCCGAGTCCCCGAGTCCCCGTTCATCGACTCGAGCAGCCGCAGGAGACGCTCTACCCAGATTGTCAACTCCTGACAACCATCGAACGAGCTGCCAATTGGCCATCGGCGCGTGGCATGGCAAGTGCCAAAGTCTGAGAACGAAAATGGCAGAACACCGAAAACACCAAAAAACGCAACCACGAGACGCGCGAGTTCGCCGCGTCGCGTCATAGCCCAATAAACCCATGCGGAGTAGTGTATGCAGCGACGGCATTCCCAGGGGCCACGCTGGGTATGGGCTGTCTCACAACGCCGAACAGGCGCAAAGGAAGGAAGAAACGCAAAAGAAGTGGTGATCTGATAGATGATAGAAGGTGCGAGAGAAGAGATAAGCCCGCGAGACGTGAAATGATTAAAAATACTCAAGAACGCAAGAACGCAAGAACGCAAGAACGCAAGAACGCAAGAACGCAAGAACGCAAGAACGCAAGAAGTGAGGATAGTATGAAATCGAAGAGAGGAAATGAGGGTGGGGATAAGAGGACGTGATAGGAAAGCGCAGCCCACGCGGAGGGATAGGTGGGATAGCAGAGGGCGCTATCTGGGGTAATCGGTAACCGGCGACGAAGAAGCAGAAAGAACAGTGTGTAGACGCCGGCATCTGCATCAATGGCTGGAACATAGTGGCAGGAGGCGAGCCGCGTATACGTTTCTCCACGCCCGGGAACGAGATGCAAGGAGAAGCAAAACTCAGACGAGCACGAGCACGAGGAGAGGAGAGGATGCGGACGCTGGCATCGTGCATCATTGCAGAGTGCATACCGCGTATAACACTCGCTCGCATACACCGACATCATGCACAGTCGCGTCTAAGCAGTCGCGTAGGCTATACGCCCACAGCCGACTGATCGCTCTCCCTCGCCGGACATGACCAATCGTGCAGCGTCTCCACATCCGGCGTATGATGCAGGACTTCGGCATCATAGATGGTCGCCTGGAGTCCAAGCGATGGACGAACGCCAAATACGCGAAACGCGACGAAGTGCGCTTCTCTGCGTCCGGAAACGAGGAAACAGGAGACGATGCAAGGAGAAAGAGGTGCGCGGAAGCGAGACACGAGCACTAGAACACTAGAACGAGAGCCAGAACGCAGGCCACGACCGAGCACATCCCACTCCACCCACTCTCATCAAATAGAAATATAAAATTTCAGACGCCATCCGGAAATTAAATGCCCGGACTAGAACGCACAGCAAGTTCGAGAACGCGCCGCATAGCGAAGCGAGATATCAAGGGAAAACATAAAGAAAATGAAACACGAAAAGACGGAAAAAAGAGAATGATAAGACGAAAAATAAGAGAAATAAAAAGATGGAAAAACAAACGAGAAAAGGACCATATCATAGCATGAAGCTATACCGGGAGTAGCACCAGTACCGAGGGTGACGCCCAGGCCGTGCGACCTGGAGCGCTGCCGACGCGCCTGCCCAAAGGGTAACGAGAACGAGCTCGAAGCATCCTCGAGAAGCAAGAAGTAGCGCCCCTCGGTATCCCTGAAAGAACCCCTGGGATCCCTAGGGACCTCCATAAGTGGGGACAGGGAAGCGCAGACTGCGGTGCAGGGTGCGGGGTGTGGGGTGCTTAAACTTTAAGCTGTACGGCGCAAGGCGCAACCGCACAGTGCGTTGCTGTGAAGTGGTGCGGGTCCGAGCACGGGCCGTCCCGCTCCCTCCCCCCATCCCGACGCATTCCAAGGTAGGTGAAAAGAACCCGACGCGCGGTACTCACCGATAGCAATAGTTCGGCGCGCTCCACACCGTCACGATCGTCCGATCGAACATCAATTTATAGCCCTCCATCGCCAATTGGTGGGCACGGGCGATGAGGTCGATGGCGTTGGCATGGGCGAAGGCCTTGGTGATGTCGGCTCCGAAGAGGAAGCCGGCGCCGCGCGGGGAGAGGCCCCACCCTTTGATGTCGTCGGGATCCGACCACAGCAAGTCGCACATGGGCCCGTCGTGCGGGACTTCCTGTTTTCTGTCGATCGCTCGAATCTGCCCAAATACCAGCGCTCAGCATCAAGACCAATCTCCTCAGCTCATCTCGGGCACACCCACACCCACCTGATCGACACTCTGCAAACTCGGACTCAGCCCGCCGTGCACGCAGAACACCCGGCCGTCGACTACCGCGCCCAGCGCCAGATAATCGAACACCTCGCAGCACCACCGCCAGACATTCGCGGAGCCCCCGAATTTCCGCTGGCATTCGTCGTAGAAGCCGTAGACCTGGGTGATCTGCCGCGACTCGTGGTTGCCGCGGATGAGGGTGATGCGCTCGGGATAGCGGACTTTGAGGGCGAGGAGGAGGAGGAAGGTCTCGACGGAGTAGAAGCCGCGGTCGACGAAGTCGCCCATGAAGAGATAGTTCGTCTCGGGGCAGAATCCGCCGACTTTGAACAGCTCCATCAAGTCGAAGAATTGCCCATGGATGTCACCACATATCTACGACCATACACCTCATCAATTCCGCGTATGATATATAAATATGGATGAAACTGACGGTGACGGGTGAATCAACAGCCTGGACATTGCCCTCCTCGATGAGGATCTCGCGGGCCTTGAGACAGAGGCGTTTGACCTGTTCTTCGGAGATGGGCTCGCATCGGGATAGCTGTTCGATCTGTCTGTTATCAAGCCCATTCGGGTTTTGGAGCGCGTTTTCGGTCGTTGGGGTTCGGTGGAGGTGTTTGTTGGAGATGCGATTCGGTGGAGACGTAGACGGGTTGCAAAGCAAGGAGGAAATGAGATCGGGATAAGTGAGTAACGGAACCAAAAAGCAAAAGCAAACGAAGGGACGCACCTATCTAAGTCACTCGGCATCGGTGTATCTGTTTGGGTTGCTGGCTCTCGCGCGCTAACAAGCCCTCACTTCCGTTAACCTAAGATACGCTCGGGACGTTGGCGTCGGTCCTCCTAATCCAATCAATTCGCGATAGCACACCGTACAGGCCGCGCTGATACAGTTCGTGATTGCGCTATGTGTGTTCCAAGGTCGCGATTATACAGACCGTGACGCGGATACGTCGGTCAATTACACAGAGCAAGGGTACAAGGGCGCAAGGAACGATCGGGCGACACCGACAACGCGGTGGACGCGCCACAGTGGCCAGCGTCTACTGTGGGAGGATATTGCTGTTTCGAATGGGAGCCCCTGAGTCTACCCTCAGCATGTCTGCCATGACACACGGTGCCAGCGAGCGGTGCAGGTCGGAGTGCAAGGACTCTGCCATCCGTCGGGCTGCTAACGCGTTGGAGCATCGCGGTCCAGACGGTGTAGTGTGCTAGTTCATAGCCTCGACACCTCGCAAGCGCCAAACACCGGTAACGCGGTAGTCCGGGGGTGCATACCACCGGAATAAATTCAATAAAATACTCGCCATCGTCATCGTCATTCATTTCATTGTCAGACAAAGACCAAGTACACGGCCTTTCTACACCGAAGGCCTCTGCTTCCAGATTCCGAATTCCAATCAGAACGTCCGCCCAAACTAACACTAAAACTAAAACTAAAAACTTCCAGCGTTGTCCAGCTTGTCAATTGTCAACGAACATATGATCATATGATCAGTCTGGGCCAGATCGCCAGTCACTCGAAGATCCAAATATTCAATATTCAATATTCAATATTCATGGGCAGGAAATGCAAATTTCGCCCGTGTTTGACGCTAGGCACAGCCGCTGCACGCTGCACGAGTACCGCGCAAGTCCCGCCAGATATCGCACACTTATCGCATGATGGCGTCCTAATCCGAGCGTACTTAGTTGCGACGCTGGAGACAGAGGATGATCGATGATCTATGAGGGCGGAGCGAGGAGGGCAGGTAAAACACGGTTACATCGCCATCGTGCCACCATCGCACCGTGTCATTAGCTCGGTAACATAGCGTTGCGCCTCCGAGCAGCACATCAATGCATCAAATCCAAAACATAACCAACGGCTCAACCCATCATCCCACCCCCGCATCAAGACGCAAGACGCAAGACGCAGCGCCTCCATCAAAACATCAAAACATCACTACCACAGCCAACATAGCGCGCTACGTGCCGCTATCTCGACGCATCAAAAGCCTAACCTAACCCATCAATGCCAATGCCACACCGATCCTGCTACCGCATCAATACACAACACACATCAGCACACGGCACCATCAGGACATAGCGTCAATCAAAACACCCTAAACACACACACCCTAAACACACATACGTAGCAAGGAACGCAGGCGATATGATATGATATGTATGATATTCCATTACATTTCATGACATTACACTGATAGCGCCAGTCTCAGCAACATGGCGCGATAGCCTATCTCTATCTCTATCTCTCTCATGTTTGACTTCGACTTCGACTATCGCATCAACACACCAGACGTAGCGTCAACGTTTCACCCTATCAGATATCCCAACCCCGCAGTCGCAGTGTACATAAAGTATGTAATCGCGTCAACTGACTGCTCAGTGATCGCTTGGCAATCGGTTAGACGCGCAGACGCCAACGCAGAAGCGAGGCAGGGGAGGTCGCAATGGCGGTATGGTATATACAACTCCACGAGGGCTCCGCCGTCGTGTCGATAGCTATTATTGCTTAGTTCTGGTAGCTATAGTACTCTCAAGTTAATTGATTAGCTGGTCACTCGATCGCATGCGTTGCCCGGTTTCCCATTTCGCGAGCTCACTCTTACTCCACAAGAGGACGCAGGGATGCAGTGAGGTATTCCGTATACTGTATAAACACGTTATATGTACATACGATACGATACTTATATCAGAGTACAAGATTGTATGTAGGCAGATCGAGAAGCGCGCGCGCGCGCGAGAGAGAGAGAGAGAGAGAGAGTGAAAAGAGAGAGAGAAGGAAGGAAGAGAAAGGAGGAAAGGGCAAGTAACCAAGAAATGAAGCGCTGAAGATAATATATTCGAGCAAGCATAAATGGATGGTACGCGCCGGGGGACGGGATGGGATGGGATTCGATGGGATTCGATGGGAAATGGGGGTGGGGAATGGGGGATGGTAGATGATGGGAAATGGGGAATGGGGGATGGTGGATAGTGGCTTGGTATAACATATAACAAAAACTCCGTACATCGCATCGCAAAGAAACCAGCAAATCATGAACAATCGTCTACGCCTCTACTGGATCAGCGCGCCGACGCCCTTCATCCGCATATCCCTCATATCCCGCATATCCCTCATATCTCTCATATCCCGCATATCTCTCATATCCGCCTTCCACGCGCCCGGCCCGAGCCCGAGGCCCATGCCCCCCAGCCCGCCCATCGAGCCCATGGACGACGGGTACTCGAGCTGGTGCGCGTGGTACGGCGAGTGCGGCGACGTCGGGGAGTGGCCCTGGCTTTGGTTATGCTGTTGTTGTTGTTGTTGCTGCTGAGAGTGTTGGGAATGTTGTTGTTGAGAGTGTTGGGAGTGTTGTGGTTGCTGGGAATGTTGGGAATGTTGTTGGGTGTGGTGCTGCGAGTAGTGCGAGCCCGTCGAGTGGCCGCTCCCCGGCCGCCCGTCCATGCCCCCGCCAATCACCGACCCGCGCCGCGACTGCGCCGACGACACCATCCCCTCCTGGATCGGCGCCAGCACCGGGGGCGGGGAGTCGAACCGCCCAAACGCACCCCCACCCACGCCTCCGCCGCCACCATATCCACCCATGGAGCTCATCGAGTTCATCCCCCCACCCATGCCCCCGCCCATCCCGCTCCCCATGCCCAGATTATGCTGCTCCATCAGCCCGCCCTCGTACACGCCCCCGCCGCCCGCGAGCCCGAGCGGCCCGCTGCCCATGCTGATACCGACGGTGTCGTCCTGGAACGGCGGCGTCGGCGTGTACGGCGAGGCGGTCGAGTTCGCGGAGGACGACGAGGAGGGGGAGGGCGGTTGGCTCGTCGGCCCGCCATTGGCGTTGTTGGCGTTGTTGTTGTTGCCCGAGTTGGAGTTGGTGGGGGGGAGGCCGTGCGGGGGGAGGCTGGGCGAGCCGTTGGGCGACTCGGAGCCGCCGCGGCTGCCTCTGTGGTGCGACTGCTGCGAATGGTGGGGGTATACGCCCGTCGTGGGCGTCGGCGGGCCCGACAGTGACGGGGACGGGTGCGAGTGCGAGGACGTGGGCGAGCCGGGGTCGTAGCTATTCTGGCTGTGGTGGTTCTGGTTGTGGTTGTGGTTATGGTGCGAGTAGTGCGCCGGATTCGGGTGCGAGATGTGCGAGATCGAGTGGCGCGAGGAGAGCGACTGGGGCAGGACCGGCGAGCCAGGGAGCGAGCCCTCGTCGCCCGCGCTGCTGTTCCCGCGCGTGACGTTGTTGTTGTTGTTGTTGTTGTTCGCGTGGTGGTACGCCGCGGGGGGCGGGGGGTACGTGAAGTGCTGGTTCTGGTTTTGCGTACTGTTGTTTTGGTGCGGGAGGGGCGGGGAGTGCGGGTGCGGGTGCGTGATGGGGGTGGTGTGCACGTACGTGTAGCACTGGCCGCCGCCCGCGCCGCCCGTGCCCTGGGACTGCTCCTGGTACGTCGTCGTGCCGCTGCGGTACGAGTACCCGTTCGCATGCGGCGCGTGGTGCAGCGTGTACGGCGAGCCCGACGGTATCTCGGGCGAGCTCGACCCGCGCCCGTACTGGTGCGGATGCTGGTGCTGCGAGGACGACGGGAAGTGGGAGGAGGAGGCGGGGAAGTGCTGCGCCTGCGCGGACGCGTGCGGGGAGGAGGAGAAGTGCGTGTGGGTGTGCGCGTGCGGGTGGTGCGCGTGCATCGTCGCGGGGAGCGTCGCCTGTGCGAGGGGGGGCGGGGAGTCG
>CM033830.1:25656-42926 GCA_019677325.2 Pleurotus cornucopiae | reverse complement strand
TGAGGCTCGGGTTGGGGGAGTGGTGCAGGGCGTGGGGGGAGGAGGAGGAGGAGGAGAGGGCGGGGGAGAGGTGGGGGGGTCCGCCGTGGAGCTGGTGCTGGGAGGAGGAGAGGTGGTGCGGGTCGAGGCCGGCTGCCTGGGCTGCCGCCGCCTGGGCCTGCTGAAGTGCAAGAGCGGCCGAGCCGCGTTTTCCGCCGTTCATGGCGCGTGCGATCGCCGAGCGCGAAGACGAGCGGCGGGAGCCCGGGGACAGATGGATACGATAGCTATTTCACCATACGCATTAATTTCGGACATCACATACAGCGACCGCAGGGGGCGCAAAGGGAATGGAATACGCACTGCTGCTGGAGATTATCCTGGCGCGAACAGCGAGTCTCGCAGCCGGGGAAGGGGCATTTGTGGTTGCGCTCGCCGGTGTGGACGCGCGAGTGGCGCGCGAGGTGGCCGCTGGTGGTGAAGGCGCGCTCGCAGGTGGGGCAGACGTGTTTCTTCTTCTGGGCAGGCGACGAGGCGCTGGAGGCGGCGGGGGACTGGGACGAGGATGTCGAGGAAGAGGAGGCGGGCATCGTCTCCTGCGGTGTTGGCGATGGGCTCGATGACGTGTTGATGGGCTCGAGTAGGGCGAAGGCGGGGTAGGGGACGAGGAGTGCAACACGAAAAAAAGGGAATGGATAACGGGACCCTCGGTGGAGGAGGACAGGGATGCAAGTGCGCCTTATTATAAGAAGGGATCGACGTCCTATCCATACCGGCCTTATTTTCCCTTGTATTTCCTCGCCTTTTCCCCTTCTCAGCCCAATCCCTGCCAAATCATTATTTTCGCCTATTATTTTCGCGCGCATTATCATTTGTGATTAATTATCGATTATGCATTTACGAGGGCATGTGAATTATGGACCCAGCAGAGTGGCGCGTGATGGATATATTGGGACTAGTCCGCTGGGCATGGAATATCTCCTTATACAGGCGACAAATGACTGTTTTACATCGAGATCAACCAAGGAGCCTCCCAGATCTGCATCTTGCGCACAGACTCCCGGCTTTGCAATGCGAAGTGTTTTGGGAATACGTCCTTGGGCTCCTAATCTCCCGGACTCGTCAACCGTGCATCTGCTGCCAGATTCTCTCACTCAACGTCCAACGCACGCCACTCGCCGTCCGTCAACATATCTTCCCATCATCTCCCCATCTGCCCACCGTTCCCCCCCCTCCACGCATCCCTTTTCCCTTTCGCATCCCCTATCGTCCAATATCCAGTCACAGATCCAAATATTCACAATCCACCGATCACTCTCTCGGGGAGTGCGCGAGGCCTCGAGGCACCCCGCAAACCAGCCAAACCCAAACCAAATACTCGCAAATGCGATTATCGCACCCGGCGCTAAGCACCTTTAGGGCCAATTAGAGCGTTGACGCGTTGGCGTGGTTTCATCGGGCCTCGCCCGGTGCTCCGAGTCCGGAACGGATGAGACGATACTTGTTGAATATATTCAATTTGATTCAATTTTGGGTTTTCTATTTTGATTTTCGATTTCGATTTCGATTTCGGTGTCGGGTTCGGTGTCGGTGTCGGTGTCGTTACATAAAATAAAATACTTTAGTGTGAGCGTGGAGGACGTGGAGGACGCGCTCCGGCGACATCGTATCGACATACCGTTCTGCGTAGCACATCAACAATATTAACATCTTTCATCTCCACTACACATACATACACATACACATAGACATGCGCCTAAAAACCAGCCCCCGCCTCCCTCCTGCCTCCTGCCTCATCCCGACTCTAGTGTAACACGATCGATCAATCGAACGAACGAACGAACAGCATCACTCCGATCCTAACATCCTTGAAGAATGATCCGTTCTGCGCTTAATCAAGTTCACTCACACTCGCACTCACACTCACACTCACACACCCTAACCCTGTCCTCGTACCCGTACCCGTACTCGTAACCCATCGCATCAGTCGTAGCCTGACTGACCCCTTGCCCATCCCATCATACCGTACCATCATATGATCGCCTCCTCCTCACACTCACGCAATCCTACCATACCACCCTACCCCACGGATACCCGTCATACTTACATAGATACACAGTCCTCCGTACTCCGTACCTCGATGCGATCCCTCTCCTGATCGTCCCATAGGCGATGTGTTGATTCTACAGCTATAGCTAGTGTGTAACGATAACGACATGATCCACCAGCACCAGCACCAGTGAAACAAAAACACGAAACACGACTCCCGAACGCTCGAGTATTCGTATTGCGTATCGCGACACGGTGCAACGCTCCTCGCCGAGTCGCAGGAGTCTGGACGTGTCCGGTCGTCTACGAGTATGGGTGGTGTATTCTAACCATTCTAACCATCTGACGACACTGCCTTGCGGCACCGGTATGGCGGCATAGCGCGTCGTACGCTGTGTGAGTAGTACGTAGTACGCGCGCGCGTGTCTGTGCATGACACAATGACGCAATGACACAGCGACACACTAATTGCGTCGCTCGTTCCAACGTTCCAACGTGCGTGCAATATACGGGTATGCTCAGCCGTAACGCGTAACGCGTAACCTCTTGATGGCTTTTCTCCTATCCGCACCTGCATTGCTCCCGATACCAACACACCGACCTACCAACGGCGAACACTGCCTTACACGCTCAACATGCACCAGCGTAACAGCGTAACAGCGTAACAGTGCAACAGTGCAGGATATCGTAAAAGCGGGCTGTGTACTCAGCACTCCGCACTCGGTTGGACGCGTCTCGCGATGCGTGCGTGCGTGCCACATAGCGCGTCGTGGTGCACGAACGCACGAGAGTACGACGCTACGCTGCACGCTACAAGCCACGCTTGCGTTTGCGTCGGAGTACAAGACCAGTACAAGCTTAAGACCGTCGCCCCGGATTCGTTGTTCAGTACTCAGTACTGAGTGTCCATGATATAATCGTACGAATGCGAGTATACGATTATAC
Organism: Pleurotus cornucopiae; assembly: GCA_019677325.2. NCBI lineage: Eukaryota > Fungi > Basidiomycota > Agaricomycetes > Agaricales > Pleurotaceae > Pleurotus > Pleurotus cornucopiae. The sequence goes on along the minus strand of CM033830.1, from coordinate 39,953 downwards.
GACCATACTCCTATACGATTATACGATTATACGATGCGATGATGCCACGACGAAGGCACTGCCATAATGCACAACGCATACTGCACACCGCCTCATCGTTGAATCATTGGATCATTGAATCAGTGGATGAGCGCGCGATTAGATACGATACGTACCTATGTACCTATGTACCTATGTACGTCCGGAGATCACTCTCGACGGACCCTGGCTGTAGGCCTGCGGCTCCGTGGGCGGGAAATGATGATCGATGGAGGCTGTGCTGCTATGTAGTATGTAGTAGGATGGAGGGATGGAAGGATGGAGGGAAGGGATGGATAATGAAGGTGCTGGGAAGGGGAGGGGACGGGTAAGAGGGAGGGGGAGGAGGAGGAGTATGAAAGGATGAAAGGATGAAAGGGGCACCTAGGGGATGTCAACGGACGTTTTCGCCTTTTTATGTACTCGCAAGACAAACACAGGCGGGGAAGCATTATGCATTACTGTTCGTTCTGCTGATCCTCGCTGTGCGCATATATTGCGTTATTGAGCGCTGAGCCGAATAGAAGAGTAGAAGAGGAGAAGAGTAGAAGAGAAGAAGAGGAGAAGAGGAGAAGAGAAGGCACGCGCATATTGGTGAGGTACGTATACTGAGGTACGCGCCGAAGAAGAAGAAGGAGGAGGAGGTGAGGAGGTGAGGAGGTGAGAAGATTCGACTAGTGCGCAGCGGAGCTAATCTGTCGCCTAGTCAACTAACCCTAACTGGTGCTCCTCAAGTGGCTAATGTTGATGTTACTGTTACTGTTACTGTCTACGTACGGAATACGAAGGTTGCGTATGAAGCATGAAGGTTGTGTATGAAGGTTGTATGTGAAGGTTGTGTATGAAGGTTGAAATTTCGAAGGCTGATATTGATGTATTGATGCAGCGTCGAATGGGCGGCCTTCGCGCCCGATGCAGGTATACGTATACATATGCGCCCTGGGTGTTATGTTGTATGCTGACGTTGCGGTAAGCCAGGAGCAATCGCGAGTAAATATAAGTAAGTGCCTGTGCGCGTTCGAAGGCAATCTTCGCATGTGGTCCGAGGGTGAGATTCGCAGATTCGCCGCCCAAACCCCTGCAGATCCGAGTACTCCTCCGCCCGTAGCATACTTATGCTAGTGGCATACAGGTAACGGCATCCCGAGTGTAAGTAATTAATAGGTAGAAGTATATCAACGCGATGATAACATGACATGACATAACATAATATAGCGAGGAGACGTGCAAATGTAAATGTACATACAGGGCCATAGCCTGAGCTTGTTGTCTGGGTGCACCGTCGATTATGCAGTGCGAATATCATAGCCAGAATTAATAGTCGGCGCCCTGCAGAACCTTAGCCAGAGCCACCTGCCTGTTAAGTGATACCTCTGCGGTGACTGCTAAGTCTCGTAGTTCGTGGTCCTGTCTTAGCGCAGTCGCCCGGCACGACATGTGCATACATAGTCCGATCTGGTATGCATGGTATGTATGGTATGGTATGGTATAGTGTGAGGTGGTATGGTATGGTATGGGGTGGTATGTCACGGCGGTGGTAGCTTCGCGGGTCACCGCCACATCACTCGCTACCCCTCGTGCGGCGTACCTCGCGCTGGCGCTAAGGCGCTAGCAGCTAGCTCCCCGGAACCCCGAACCTGCTGCGTCGTCGTCGTCGTCGGAGCTAGCGTCGTCGCCGATGCCAGTGACGTCCGCCGGCGAGAGCTAGTGCGCTAGTGCGCTAGACCGGTTCGCGGAAAGCTACGCAGACGACGGAGCAGGCGCAGACGCAGGCTGGCGTCTGCGCGATATCGGAATATCGGAATATCGGAATATCCACGCTGAGCGTTGATATTTCGTTGAGTGCGGGGCGTGGAAGTAGACGAAGACGCAGACATCTATGGGTATGCTGAGGTGTCTGATTTTGCATCGCCTTATTTTTGTCTACGCGGACTCTCTCGGACGCCTGCGACTATGTCGGTGGGTAACACCGGGGCCGCCGCCCACGTAGCACAGTTCGCGGGATGGCGAGTCGCGGTCACATGCGGGGTGCGAGGAATGTTGTTGCGTAGCGAATAGCGCATGAATGAAGGGGTGAACGGGTGAATGGGGTGTGGGCGCCCGTCGAAGTTAGTCGGCACCAGTAGTCGCTACGCGATACTCGTTATTCGTTAGCCGTCACAAAGTAGTGGACGTCCGACATAGTCGCATAGTCGCATAGTCGCTCCCAGCCGCCCCCACCGACCAGCTAGGGTATTATAGGGTGGGTGTATGTTGTTAGTCGTTAGTCTTGGTCGGAACGAGAAAGAGGATCATATGGGATTTGTTGACAGACTTGGGTAATTACCTTACGATTGTTGGCGGCCTGCGAAGGCTATAATGAGTAAGGATATGTCGTACGTACAACTCGCAGGTATTTTGGGGGTCGGCTTGTGGCTGGCTCAAAGCTTGGAGGATGGGAGAGCGTACATATCATCGTTGACAGAGGCACGAGTGGCAAGCACTCACTCAACGGCGGGCGGCGAGCGTACACAGCTTAGGCTCCCGTGAAGAATCGTCTACCGGGCTAGGCGACGTCGTAGCATCGGAGGGTCTCGGATACTGCTATCAACCATCCCAGCGATGTGGCTGCCAGAGTGCTGTAAGTTATTGTTATTCTGGGTTAGCCTATGTGGAGCTGCGAATTGGGTTGCTAGACTCCACTGCGGTGTTTTCATTAGCGTTGGGCGTACCAATGAGAAACGCGGGATTGCGTCCATGTATATTCGGAGATACTGTCTGATAGAGCATTCGATTATCATTATCGATAGTGAATAGTGGGAGATAGTGGCGAGCCGGGCGTATTGGTCATTGGACCCCGACTGGTGGAGCTAGCTAGTGAGCGCACGAGCAAAGCTACTTACTGTGACTAGGGTAAACGTATTTTGGATCTGCACAACGTCGTAGGTCGCTGCTGGCGTCGGCGCTAGCGCTATAACCCACTTTATTGTTGTTCGCGGGAGCGGGAGAGCGTCGACGTGGGTCTTGCAGGTGCCTAAATATAGGCAACAACGTGGTGCTACATACGTATTATGCGGCGTGCGCGTGGATGATACTAAGACTAAGATATAGGCGGGCGAGTAAGTCAGCGCAGCGGCGTATTAACAAAAGCCAGGCGAACGCTTACTGGTTGCTCGCCAGGGAGAATATGATTGGTAGGCTAAGACCACATATGATATATCGAAATATCAAAATATCATAGCGCAACGGCGATTGCATTCTCCCGATATCTAGTCCCAATCAATGGTGGGCGCTTCAGCAGGAGCCAGCAAGAGGTCCGAGGTTACGAGTCCGCGACGAGGACTTAGCTAGGTACGCTAGCTAGTTGTTCGCCTCGGGAGACGGTGACCTGTCGAACTTCCGAATCAGAAAAGAAGTTGGCGACAGAAAAGGCAAGGGATAAGAAAAGAAAGAAAGAAAGAAAGAAAGGAATTTAAAGAGAGATAATCGATATTCACCCTCGATTTTTTCACTCCTAGGTCCTCGATCACCTCCATCATCAGCACATCATTGATCGTTAATTGCTGCGTCCCAAATGATCCAGATAATTGGAATTCCGAGAATGCGAGTCGCGTCTAGAGTCTAGACTATGTAAAATGCGTTAATGCGACCGTTTAGGAGCGTTTAGGCGACCTGAATAATCGCCAATCGCCAATCATAATCAGCCAGCCCAAGCACCAATCACAATCACGGACGTTCGTGGGTTTACGAACCCAGCGAAGGGTGCGTCTGCACAACGGGACGTTTATGGCAGGGGCTAAGTCGACTGGTCACGTCAGGAGACTGAGCGCGGTGCTGGTAGTTGATCAACGCACGAGGTCCTGGAGGTTTCGTTGGTTGGATAACTGGATACGTGCAATTAGCTAGGTGCTTAGTCGTGCGCGCGCCAGGATGTTGGATGGCATAGAAAACCGAGCGCGTTGACCAGGAACTCAGCGACGAAATTGTGTTGGAGGCTATCCAGTTTGATGCATCATCCTGCGGGCTGGTCGCGAAGTCCGTCGCGATTCTACGTGGTTCTATGTTCCTAGAGATCTCGAGGCCACAAGCGAGCGGGGTACGTCGAGGATACGATCGATATACGTGTCGTCACGGCTAGGCGATCGCGAGCCTCGAGGAAGTAAATGAGCAAGCAGCTGCAAGGGGTTCTAATCAGAAGGCGATACAAGCGAGTGGGGGAAATCAACCGAACTTGCCGATGAAGTTCGCATTTATGAACATGGTAATATGATGTCTACGCGCAAGCGACCAGGCTTTCGTTCTACGGCCTCGTCGGAAACGCATTGTTGTTTCAGGCCTTGAAGTCGGTCGTCGACTGGCGGCTGGTCGCTGCTTGGACACCGGGCCTCGGAACATCCTCATAAATCGGTGACTAAGGACTGGCCAAGTACTCGTAAAATTGCAATTGCATCGCGGAGAGCCAGAGGATACCACTCGTGACTAGATCAGTTTCTACCGGTGTGGCCTTGTCGCGATGTCGTGCACATGAACCGCCCGTCCCGTCACGCGTTCTCCATCGCCATCCCAAACGCAACCTAGTTCTTTTTTATGAATTCTGGCACCTCCCCCGCCTGCCCCTCTAATCCAGATAATGGTGGATATGGTTATATGGTCCGTGTCCATACTCCGCGCAAATTCCAATTTCCCCATAGATCGTTGTCAGAGCTCTCGCCCATATCTGCTGGGCACCGTGGATATTTTCTGATTGCATGGTGTAAGTCTTACTCAAGAACCGAAATGACTGGAATCGATTGTGAATGATCATTACGGAAAGGAGAATGTGGCGACTGGCGCCAGACTCGCGTCGCGGCGTCTCCACAAACAGTACTTGAATGATCTGGATCAGGAGTCAATTATCGTGGTTAACGTCGGGACTTGTCGTTTTCGTTTTGGTAGACTAACAACTTACGTTTCACGCTTGTACATGTACCATCTTGACTCTTGAAGCGATTCGAAGCGATAAGTGACTTAGCAGAGATAGTGGACACCTGTTACAGAGTCGGAGTCTTTACATCAAACCTGTGTGAAATTCGATAATTGATGCGCCACAACGCGGATTGGGACGCACCAATCACGATCCATGAAGCCTGCCATGTTACACCCACAACACAACAACGACGAAAACAAGAGCATACCGGCTCCAAATAGTGCCTTGAAACGTTGATAAGGTCACGAACGAATTCGATGCCAGCAGATTGCCCGAAGCGTTGGCTTGGAGGCTACGGGACCGAGGATGGTCGACGTCGACGGGAAGGAGAGTTGGACCCTCGAGCTCAGAGGGATGCTCGATGCTCCCTTAAGGTCAATATTGCGGGGGGCGGGGTCGCTGGGCGGCTTCGAGGCAGGGTGCTCAGGTCCTTCTCCGTATCTGGTCCAAGATCTCAACAGGGTGCAGGTGCCGCAATGGTGACCGTATCAGGGTTTGCTAAGGGTAAAATGATAAGCTACGCATCAATGGTTCAGGCCACATCAAGCTAGGACCCTTGTAGGGTCCAAATCTTGAAGGTGTTCACACGCACACATCTGTACACATCCTCGAGAAAAGCGGAACCAGATAAAAAAGGTGGATGTTCGGCAAGTCGGGAACTTACTGGGCGGGCGAACACAAACGGGGACAATTTCGTGGCATCTTACTGACGGCGGTGCTCATTGCGAGGTTGGACGACGAGTGTGCATGTGGTGAGGATTTGCGTACTGCTCACATCGACAAAGTGGTTGAGGGCCACCCCACAGGATCGTGTCTAGGACCGATCCTCAGGCTCACTTTCCCCATGAACCGACGGCAAGTTTCAACTGGTTTCCTGTAGCCGTATACAACCCTATGTTCATAATGTATGCCCTCTGTGGCGAGTTCCACCATATACTGGGCATTCCGCTGTATCCCCTCAGACTTCCCAGGAAATCCGCATGGTTCTTTTACATTCATCCACCTCGTTCTGGATTCGCACTCTACACACGCCACGCCAGCGCCCATGTTAAGCGAGTCTCAAAACAATTCACAGCGTCGATGATTTGAGGGGAAATGAAATGCCACCGAACCTGGATTGCCGATAAGTAACATCCATATCCGACGTTCTCCGACATTGACCACGAAAGAAATTGGCGGAAGGCGTATGGGGCTTACGGCAACACTTGATGTTGGGTTTGGTCGGGCCCATCCTTGTCGTTGCGGGAGCGTGTGGTGCCGAATTCACATCGATCAAGGTGCATTTCAATACTACGACTACGACCTGCGTAGCTATCTCTGTCTCAAATTACTCATCTCCGTGAGGCTCGATGATGTCCTCTCTCCCTCCACCTCCGCACCACATGATGGTAACAGCATGCTTGATGCCGCCGGTCCACGCCTCGGATAACGCATCCTTATCCCTGTGAGGAGTCAAATCATCATCCCTCCGTCTTGATCTGATTTCCGTCCTCAGAAGAGGACAGAAGTTTGCATGCATTCTATCGTATTCTTGTCCTATACGGGAGAGATGTCGATAGCTGCTTCTCGGAACCTACGGCACCTGCTCATTTTCCGGACGTAACACGTACAAGGGTTCTATCAGACGAGATGGCCTCATTTCCCAACTCTAACATGCAAGAATCTAAGGATCAAGGCCCAACAGCTTTCATACTTATTGACAGCTGATCTACCGTCTCGTCCAATGCAGCTCAATTAGCACACAGCTAGCAAACCTTAACCTGAGCGGGACCACACGGAACCCTGCCTATTCAAGGGGTTCATCAAGACCGGCGGTAAGTGCCGCTCCTGTGAAGAACTACTTGAGAAGTAGACATGTCCCAATTTCAAATGCTATCCACATCCTTCGACGGCGTTCTCGCGTTCTCATAATATGAATGAATGGTACGAGGGGGGCACCAGGTTGCCTACCATTCGGCAGGTTGCTTTGGGACTAAAGGAGTGGAGCAACTCCCGTTCAATCCTTCGAAGAGGTCCTCGGCATCTACCAGCTTCGTTCGGGGAAGCTTCTGACATTCCACAAGTGCAGCCAATTCGTTATCAGCGGTGCAGCCCCCGAACTCGTGTCTCCTGCCAACAGAAGGCCGGCCCGAAATCGAGTGATATCTCACACACTCTGCCATTGCCGATGTTCGTTGATCGTACCATCTGACAAAAGCTATTGAAAGCTTTCCATGCCATTTTGTAGACTCACGTCACCTCCGATTTGAGTTAGAAGGGAGTACGGCTATGCTATCTTAGGGGACATGGTGAGAACGAAAATGATTACGAGGAACGCCGATGAATCAGGACTTACGCACGTAGTACCTTCAACGGTTTCCTCGTTAGCCCATGATCGCACGGAGTGCCTGGCGTCCGATATGCACGTAATGCAAACTCATTCAGCGACTCGGGTGAGGGTACAATCAAGGAGAACGCAGGTGCACGTTCCTAGATATGTCTGTAGAGTATTGATTGTGCAGGGCGCCGGCGGGAAGTCTGAATGTTATCGGCGACTTATTCCATAGGGTCCTCCCGAGAGCATGGTGCGCCAGATAGTGCATTCCCATGAGCGCACAGGATACTTGATCACCAAGGTAAGTATGGTCACGGCGATCAAGGGAAGGTTGAGCTCCCGGCGGTAGGGTGGACTTACCGAAACGCTATGGGAAGTGACCTTCACACGACATAGCAGACAGTCCCGCAGACTTATCCATGCCTTTCAACGAACCTGCAATGACTACGATGCGGTGATCCGACTTTCGAAAGACAGCCTGCAGTAGTCGGACCAAATTCCAAACGGTCATTCGGATCCCCCCGAGATGAACATGTACCAACAGGCGATGTGAGCTTATTGAAAGACGACCGTTAGATCTGAGCGCTATAACAAGGCCAGCAGGCCCCTGTATTTGGTTCAACGGTATGATATCCCGAATGAGCAATCGGATATAAGGCGCCACCAAGCGTATGAACGTTGGTCCCTCATGTACTGAAATAAATGTCATTGCATTAGATCAACTCGCGCAGCACATAAAACTATTGAAAGAGGCGCACCTTGGAACACTGCGGGTTTAATCCTCATTGGACCTCTCTTCTCGCCGTCTTACTACTTTCAACGCCGCCACATCATACGACCGCAGATTAGTTCGAAGAAGAAACTCTGCGGATACTATCAATTGTCCTTGGGGACTTTCGTACCGACTGATCCGTCCCGGTGGTACATGAGCGCCATCGTATCTTCATATAGTCGCGTATCTCACTTGATTTGATCATAGATTAACCTCCTCGACCCTGTCCTAGGCAGTAAACGAGGTTCGTGGGTTAGGAAGTCACATACCAGTGCAGCCCAGCCAGAAAGGGGTGGGCGAGATCCGCTAAAATGACGCCGTACACGTTCTTAACATCTGGAACACAGACCCCTGCGAATAATCGGTATTGCAACGGTGAAATGACGGCGGAAGCTTTCCTTGCGGCCTATCTAATAGAGGGTGAATCTGCGAAAAATTAGGCGCAGTGAACTATATTTAAAGCCAAGTCCAACACGACAAAGGTGATGGGAACGCACCTGTTGAAGCAGGCTGATGACCCATTCCCAGAATATGCTCAACTGGTGACGAAACAGTTCAGCATGATGGGGACAGGTCATATTCCTCGATGATGTGAAAGATTACTGGCTGTAAGCATGGGACGCTCTGGCGTATAGATATCACGAATCGGCCCCGCGTATGTGGTTTGCGTAAGGACTATCAACGTCTTTCGGTCCGACCTCATTGATCAAGCGTCACCGTATACCAGGGGAGGGTTATCGTTAAAGAACAGCGTACCATACAGTGCAGTCATTTCATCTCCCCGATCTATGCCCGCATTAGCGCGGCAACTATGCAAGATCCCAAACGTCGAAATGGAGTTCCACAGAGAGGGGGGTGCGAAAGTACTCAAAATGACCGGTCATTGCTTCCATCTCTCTTTTGATCCTATTCGGGGAGGTGGGAGTTTCGCGTACTAGGTGAATCGAAAACACCGGCAAGAAGGCGATATGGGTGTTCTATGACATTTCACATTTCAGTCATTCATCATAACACAACGGCGGTTGACGAAACATGAAACGAAACCAATTCGGCATGTTGACAACACGATATTGATTCCTGTGGAAGAGGCAAGAGAAACTCCTGAGCCAAAGGCATGGTAGGTACTAGGCATCGAACTCTGATGCTGAACGAACACTAAGCTCCCAATAGTCAGCGATCATATCAAGAGTTAGATGGCTAAGATCTTACTGGTCATGCCGCCGGTATCCGTGCCAGATCGTGGGCACCAACGCGGCGATCACTTTCTGTCATTTCAATCGTTCATGTGGACCCTGCACTTCGACTTCCGCATCCATATGCACCATCCAACGGGAAATCCCCGTGTCTAAATTAAACATCGCAGCCGTTTCCCGAAAATGGTGAGGTGGTTCAGCACACCGTGTAATGCTGTGGGATTATCTCTTTGATTAGATGGAGCAGATTGAGAGTTCGTAGAAGCACCGCTCGCCAACGTGGTATTTGCAGAAAGATTCGTGGTAGCGACGCCTTCATCCCAGGTCTTAGCATGCTTCGGCTTCCCCTAGCTAAGTACTTATCCTAAGATAATGAGAACATGTAAGACCCACGATGTGAAAGATTACCCATTTGTCAATGGCGTAGAATGGGGCTGGCCAGGAGGAACCACTCGGGACCTTGATACACGAAGTCCCAGAGCGTTAAATCTCAGGATCTTAGGACTAGACGTTTAGCTCGCTTCAAGGGATACACTACACGTACTTACTTCCACCACGATACACGAGGCCTGAGGATTCTCTCGTCCATATAGCAATCTATATATAACCTTCGTCAGCCCGGAGACAAGCGAATGGAATGGCCATAGCCCTGGAGCGAGTATGGCTTCTGTGAACCGTTAATGGTGTCACGAGGTACTCTTCACCGCATCTTCTGTACTAGTCTGTTCGAAGGGCTTATTGAATCGATTGAACATCATGATAAAAAGTCCTCATGAAGTTGCCATCTGCCATCGTTCAATTGGGACGTGTGAAGGAGAATGTTATCTGGGGTTCACATTGTTTAATATGGCCGACACATCGAAGACTTATAGGAGACATACCTGAGAGCTAATTGTCGCGAGCGAGATGGAGGTTACGTTTACAGTAAGTTGGTACGATGTTGGATTTCTATTTTTGGTGATCGGCCCGCTGCTTAGGGGTACCCCTCATACTTTATTTTAATCCCAATATAAAGTATATGGTAGAATAAACATGAATACAGAAGTGAGCAAGCTAATGTTCAATCCATATACAACGAATAAAGTAAGAGTTCTAAATCACAGTGGTCAATCGACATACGCCGGCATGGTCTGAAATAAGAGAGCAAGGAAGACAGGACCAGCCCTCTCTCGCCTACAGCGAGGATTAAAGATATGGCTGCCGAAGCGCCAAATGAATAGTTCTAGTCGCAGCCTACAGTGACTCCATTTGTGGCCCTCTTGACACGCGACACCTAAATGTAGAATGTGGATCTGTGAGTGAACAGGAGAGCGCTGCGACAGAAACACATCACAGCCTTTACCACACAGCCACGCTCCGCCCGAATTCACGATATGAGGGGTGAGGGCCTCTATACAAGCGTCCAAGAGCGCCGCCCAGGCGTCAAACGGCAGTTCATTAGGACAACCCAACGTCGTGGAGACTTCCATTTCCAGAGGCGCTATTTGTACTGCCTTCAGAAAAGGAAGGAAGGCTGAGACGTGCTCAGACTCGCAAAGGTCAACACGTGTGAGGTTGAGCAGTTGAGCCTTTTGTGGATGGATGAGACCGACGCCTAGTGGTGTATCTAGCGGAAGACAGTTCGATAGGACGAGGGTGTGGAGGCCTGGCATGTTGCGTAGTGCACTTGAGAGTTCGGCGAAGGTTTGGCGGTCTTGCGTGTCCAGGAACAGGGCAGTAAGGTTGTGGAGGATGTGCGACGACCATGAAGGCAGTTTGATTCCGCTGAGGAATAAGAAATCCAACAATGGGGCTTGCGTTCCACCGAATATATTGGCAGGAAGCCGAGGTTCCACTTTATCGTCATCAAGCTGGGAGGCCGGTGCGTGCAAAGGTTCTGGTGGTAACACAGTAAGCAGTAGTCTTCGTAACATCGGCGCAACGAAACAGAATTGCGGGTTGATGACATCTCGGAAGTATTCATCGTCCTCCCTGATCGCATCGTATTCAAGATACTGCATGCGCTGGAAGTCAGGAAGCAACATGTTGAGGGAGAGGAGCGTATCAGCCGGGTCGACGTTATCTGAAGCTGATGAGGGGAACTACTCGGCTTCGCTCGATAACCTCTTGTAGCGCATTCGAGTCACCAGTAATTTGGATTTTGCTCCAAATTGTGGGAGAGGAGTTGACGACGGCGGTCCAGTGCTTATTTACGAGGCTGAAATCAACAAGGTTGCGATAGTTCGCTTTGGTGTTGATTGTGGTGTGATCAAGATCTGCGACCGCCAGCCTGAAAGTGTGGCAGAGGATTTCATATAGGAGGGAGGAGATTGCGGCCTTTGCCTTCTTCGGGTGGCGGGACGCACGAAGTTATGTTAGTAGATAAAAAAGAAGTGCCACTGCGTCCAGGGATTCACGCAGAGCCGACAGACGAATACAGAAAAGTTCCTTCCGAAGGGGAGGTGGTGATGACCTAGGGCACTGACTTCGGAGCGCGTGTTGGACGGGGGATGCTGTATTTCTACAACCAGAGGCTTATTACTTTACACTTTCCTCGTCCATGGGTCCCTTGATGAGCAAGAACAGATCCAAGGTCTTGTACGTTTCCTCACTTCTCGGACTCGGAGCATCTCATCAATCCCTCTGATACGATTGTCGTTGCAAGGCCAGAAGTGACAAAGCTAACGCGGTATCTCCCTTCCAACAGGAAACAGTGAGTAATCGTGAAATTGTACATTGGACGGGCGCGGGATGGGAGGAAGTGGCGGAGAAGTTGTTCTTGGGTGTTTGTGACATCATCTGCATGCACTATGTCTGGTTTGTCGGGTCGATTTCGAGGCAACCCACTCTCTCCTGGAAGTTTCACCGGGTTAAATCACATTATATTGACAAACGAAAAAACGATCCTAGCCATCATAAACGCACGAACTACCTGTCAGATCTCAGCACGCCATGCGCCCGCTAACAACTACATCGCCCACAAATCCGGATTCGGTTCCCCTGGGTCCGACAAAGCCCTCTGCGTATTCTCCAAGATTGAAGAGGACCGGGAAAACGCCCCCATAGTTGTGATATCTCAGAATATTGTCTATGTCGCCCCACACCCGCGGCCATCGGCTGTCCCAGTCCGCAAACACGCTCTGCAGGCTTGTGAAGGGAATCACCTGCACCAGGATGTCGTTCTGCGCCATCCAGAGGTGGGTTTGCACGAACCCGTCGATAGCGCCCTGGCGCAAGGTGATGCTCTGGAGGTCCCGTAGGAAATGATAGAGTCCACGAAACCAGATGGCTTTGAAAATCATATGGAAGTCGGCGCAGAGACGGCGGACTGCCGAAAGAGGTAGAGCTCGCACCGCCATAGCGAGGATCTCGTCGTAGACCGCATACATGGGAGACTCGGCATTGTCGTCGTCGAAACCGACAGCAATAGAGAGCACCGGTTTGGAGACACGTCCCCCCATAGGACTGTAGCTACGCGAAAGGCGAGAGCGCGAGCACTGGACGATGAATTGGTCGGTCTTCGAACGTACTAATAACTCGCTGAAGGGGCTCTTGGGCATTGGAAGGAGCAAGCGTGCAGCATTCTGAAACAAGGACAGCGGATTGAAACCGTCGGCTTTGCATTGTATTTCCAGCTTAGAAAGTCGGCAGTCGATGGCGGCGAAGAACGGGATGCAGTAAAGTCCACGGTCGTGGACGGTGAGTTCCCGAAGAGTGCTAGGGAGGGTTAATGGGTAGGCGTGGCAATTATCCCGGTTTGTGGGCAACTTCAAGGCAGGGAGGTCTTGAATCTTGGCACCGCACGTTGGAGACTGTACCATCGGGGGAAGAGCGGAGCCGGGGAGTAGCCAAGGGAGAGATTCTACCAGAATGAGTGTCTTCAGGGAGCTCGTGGAAAGAAGCATGCTACGGAAATCCACATAGGGCTGGCGAAGGGGGATGTTGAGGGACAATGAAGTCAGGACGTTGGGCATATGGGAAGGGTACTTCAGGCCGCAGGATCGCAGAGCAAGTTGAGTGATACGGTTGGCTAGGGCGGCCCTGGCGGCATCGTCCTGAGGACCTACTTTCCCTGGCTCGATGTCGAACTTGCATTGAGGAGTGAGTCTGAACGACCTCAGATGAGGGATTCCTTGACAGAGGTCGCTGGGGTGGGTCGATTGGTCAGGAGACTTGGTCATAGCAAGGTGGAGGAAAGCGAACCTCTCGAGGGCTCCGTTTTATAGGTGTTGCAGCCACTCACGATCAAAGCCCTTGACGACAAGATGTGGCCACAGAGGGCCAATGGCCACTTGTGCACTCCCATTGTGGCCCTAGAACCCCGCACCATCGTGGCTTCTTGCGAAAGAAGATATCAGAGATGGCCGTATGGCGCGTGGATCTTTGTATACACGATCGTTACAATGTGGTGGGAGGGCCAAAGTTGCCACAAGATGTGACAAAGCGGCGACGCTCGAGCTGAAGCAATGTAATGGTCTCTTCCTTCAGATTGTCTAGATTGAATATGCGCGCCGTCGGCTGGTGATAGTAATGTGTAGGGCGCAAAACGTGGACCAACTTATTTGGGTGTGTTATGATAGACCAATGATGTCTCTCTTCCTTCCACTAACATTTCTTACTTATGAGTCTTAGTTGATCGTTTATACAACATCGCGAGACGGCATACTGTAAGGGTTGAACCCTTTCGTTCCGTGCAGTCCGACCTCCCCTATCTCCTATCGACCCCTCTCCGACTCTTCGGACACACTCGCACATGACTCGGACGTCACGAACCCGTTCCGGACACACGTGATAACGGATCAGACAGCTCGGATCATGGTTTCGTATCTTTTGCTTTCGGACTCTAATACTTGGACTATACTAGCACCATCACTCGTTCCTGGTGCCTTTTCGTTTCGGACTTTTCCTTCATCTGACATTTTTCGTAGCTACAAAAGCCTCCTGTACTCGTAGTTAGAAGAATCAGATTTGTTTCCCCCCAACATCGAGTCAGAATCTAAGTCGCCCGAGAAGCTTTCCTCCTCAGTTGTCAGAGTTCGCCGTCGTCCGAGTCCGAGTCCGATCCGAAGCCAGTTC
>CM033830.1:0-25556 GCA_019677325.2 Pleurotus cornucopiae | reverse complement strand
GGCTACTTGCCGGGATGTCCGAGGAAACTGTTGAAGGTGAACTCCACGGGCTGGGTACCACCAGCGGGCAAGAAAACATACCAACCGTCGCCTTCAACCGCAGTCTTGCCCTTGGAGAAGGTCGCCGAACGTTGTCTTGGATTTGGTACACAGTTACCGACGAAGAACTCATGGGGGTTGGAGAGGTAYAGGCCTGTTAGTAGTTATTTTCGACTTGACTGCGTATTTGACGACTCACTTTCTTATCAATCAGGTCTTCGTGTTGAATGGGTGAAAGCGCGCGCTCGTGCGGAGAGATGGAGAGAAGAGGTGCTGCTCCTGGAGGAGGAAATGCGACGGTCTATAGCCTATTGCGAATGGAAGGCAATGTACTGGGATAACGCTGCGACAACGAGAAGCAGGCCACCTGAATCAAACGATCTCGCATTGTTTGAGGGAGTTCGGGCGTATGCATATCGACAGGCGTCGTACGAGCGGCGGCGCGTAGTCATGTGGAAACGACAGTGGGYRGCCATTCAAGAGCGGGCAACGCTTGTGCTTACGACTCAGTTGGGCCAGGGTGATATCCTGCGGAACRATCAGGCAATGTTGATAGCGCCGCCGTTGGTGGTAGAGTTGGACCTCAGTGATAACGAGATGGAAGGTATGGAGGATGGAGACGTAGAGGTGGGGGATGTAGATACTTAGCTGGGCTCAAATTATAACTTGGACGTGATTATAATGCCCTCACGGAGCGAAGAATTTCAAGGCCAGCAGGCACCATTACAATTGAGATCCAGTACTACACTGGGATGCATTATAATTCGCGGGGTAGCGGTGAGGTCGCCTGGATTAAAATGTGAACGTTYGCGGGTGCATTATAATTYGCGGGGTGGGAGCAGCCGTGAGGTCGCCTGCATTAAAATGTGGACGTCTTTGAGTGTATAATAATTCGCGGGGAGGGGGCAGCAGTGAGGTCGCCTGCATTAAAACATGGACGTTAGCGGGTGTATAATAATTCAGTGTGGGCATTAAAATGGGGTCGCTCAAGGGGAAAGGTTCACATTATAATGAGGCCTAATGGTATATTATAATGTACGGAGGGGGGGTCTAGCATAGTGGTGTATTTTAATACGAGTGTCTGGCCATTCCGTCGTGTATTATTATTTGACTACAGGGACTGTTGGTATAGCACGGCCGCGTCGATCCTCATGGCATACAATACCCATAGCATCATAAAGCTCGCGGTCGAGTCGTTTACTTGGGAAGCTCACCGCGCGTACATCGACCTATTCTCTGCTATCACCTCGTTCAGCCCGATACACAAGAGCCGCCACACTACCATGAACCTTTGTTCCGTTGCTCGTACCTAACCGCGCCGACGCTTAACAACACTCGACGTCGTGGCCATGACCGAGCTCGTCAAGGCTCTCCCAATAGTGCGACGGGATGATGAAGTCGTCGCAGGCACAAACCGTCCAACATAGGAGGATCCTTAGGATAATACACTCCCTTTGTACCCCTCTATGTTTCGACAAACTTCAGAGTGCGAATAGCGAGGCCAGAACGTCCTCTCTCCTCTCCCTCGACTGCACACAGTGGTTGTTTCATCGTATGGACCGCTCTCAGTCCGGAAAGGGCTGATTTAAATCCGCGATCTGCATGCGATCAGATAAGCCTACTGAACTCAAGCCCGACCACCTGTACACCATCGCGTCAATGGACGCAACTACAAATCCGAGTGGACGGCCTCCCAGTATCCCCATCATCATACGCGGCTCGAAGTGAACAAGAACAGGATGTTGGTGCTTACTACGACCCATTGTCAATGACCGATACAACTGGAAGCGATCGTAGCGTTGATTTGCGCACTTCTTGGACGCGCGACCTCCTACGGACCATAGACATGGAAAGCTCCTCGAGAGACGGCATTCCAACGATGCTTGGGCAAGCATTCTCAGTTTGGAGCAGATATGATATAAACCACCTTGTTCCCCACTGAAGCTGCGTGAGCTGCGAATGGAGGAAAACCGGAAGAAAGGTTTTAGGGCCATTAATGTAGTTTCAATGACGCAAATTGGAGAGGAGCTCAATAACTGGACGGCTTGACGCGATGTAGGTGAAGATATAGTCGCAGAATTCGTATTGTAAGGGTTGAACCCTTTCGTTCCGTGCAGTCCGGCTTCCCCTATCCCCTATCCACCCCTCTCCGACTCTTCGGACGCGCTCGCACATGACTCGGACGTCACGAACCCGTACCGGACACACGTGTTAACGGATCAGACCTCTCGGATCAATGTTTAGTCTCTTTTGTTTTCGGACTCTAATATTTGGACTATACTAGCACCTTTACTCGTTCCTGGTTCCTTTTCGTTTCGGATATTTCCGAGATTATCTTATCTACAAAAACTGTCTATACTGGTAGTAGAAAAATAAGATTTGTTTCCCCCCCACATCGAGTCAGATTCAAAGCCGTCCGAACCTTTCTTCTCATCCGTTGTCAGAGTCTGCCGCTGTCCGAGTCCGAGCCCGAGTCCGATCCGAAGTTGCTTTCTCCTGCCGTCCTTGTCATTCTCCTGCCGTCCTCGTCGTACTATCCGAAGCCAAGTTGTCTGTTCGCGTCCGAGCGCGTCCAAAGGTATCCGAAGGCATCCGAAGCCGTCCGAAGCGTCCGAAGTTTCTCAGTTGTTCGTTTTCACTCTCGGACTCATCCTTATCACACTTTACTCACGCGGGTGTCGCACGGACTTGTCCTGCCGGAGGCGGACCCTCGCATTTTACTAGACTACACTACTAGTCTACGCGTACATTCACTACTACAGTATTTTCCCCCATACTCTGGATTTCACGGACATGCCTCGAGTGTTAGGAACACAAAACAACAGGCGGATTGGATTGGTCGTCGGAATCTCTACGCGGGTCGTCCATAACATCCAAGGACGCCAATAGATTGAGGAGTGGTCGAAGCGTCTCGATGCTAAGTGGAGGGATCGTTAGACCAATTCTTTGAAACTAGTGCATTGCGGCCATTATCACTACGATCGCAGTATTCGAAGACCAGACGTAGGATCTCTCTAGTGGTCAGCATACGGGTTGTTGGATTGGGCGCCATGTTACGCTTTTTTCGTAGAACGATAGATCAAAGAAACGACTGGGAGTGAACGTGACCGCGTTTGACAAAGTTCCCGCGTGAACAAGCGCTCAAACTTGGAGACTTACCAGCATCAGCATCGCTGTTGTATCCTTCTTTCTTTCCCCGTACAGAACCGACTCTAGAGAGGGAAAAATGTACTCAAGAAAGAATGCCGCCGCCGCCACTAGGCTCTCTCGACGCATTCGTATTTTTCGCCATAGTACTCCATGACTCTCAAAGGAGCGTGACGATTATAGGGTACAATGAGGACGAGATCTTGCTGGCCAGTGGTATGTCGAATCTACGCATTTTGTGAGCTCCAAATTACGCCCCGTGTGTCGGCGGGCTAGACATTAGATCTTCCCTACTGCATGATCACTAGACCGCTGAATCACATCGCGCCCCGACATCCATGCTTTGGCTTTCACGCTTGGATGATCCATCTTTCTCGAGTACGACCTATAGCAAGCCTATCCATACCCAGGGAACCAAGGATGCGAAGGCCGTCGTCGTTGAACTTTGCTTCTTCATTGTGAGTGCTGTCAAGCGCATCTCTTAGAGTTGTACTAAAGCGTCGGCAGCACTTCAACCAGCTTCGTAAGAAACTCTCGTTTACGAGGGAATTAAGGATTCTGTATAAATCACTTCGCCTCGTCGAACGCGTAGAACGTGCCAAGGAACGGGCACTTTTTCAGATCGTGTACCATCGCTGCTCAGGAGCTTTCGCGTCTCGTTTCATAACTATATGATTTACAAATTGGTTTCAATCAGCTACTATCTATCGGATCGCCCACTCCACAACATATGCATCCATTCCCGGGCGTTGCCTGAACGGAGTCCCACCCTTCACTTACGTTCACAGGCCACGAACAAAGCCCTCAGCGTGGCCCCCGACGTTGCAGAACAACAAGTATACGCCTCCCGCGTTGAGATACCTCAGAATCCTATCCGCGTCCGCCCTCACCTGCGGCCATCGCGTATCCCACTCCGCAAACACCGACTTGAGGGACCTGAACGGGACCATCGCCGCCGCAGGGTCGTTGTACGCCATCCAGAGATGCGTCTGCAGGAAGCCGTCGAAGGCCTGTCGGCGCAGGGTGATGCTCTGGAGAGAGCCCAGGCAGGAGAAGAACCCGGCGAACCAGGCGCCTCTGAAATCAGCGTGGAAGTCGACGAGCATGCGGCAGACTGCGCCGAGCGGCAGAGCGTTGACGCCCGCCGTGATGACGTCCTCGTAGATCGCGAGAGGGGGCAGCCCGTCGTCGGCGCTGAAGTCCAGGGCGATGGAGAGCGCGGGCTGGACGATGCTGTCCGCGATAGGGCTGTCGCAGTACGCAGGAGCCGAGCACGCACATTGGACGACGAGCGTGTCGCGCTCGGAGCAAACGGCCAGCTCTCGGAGGGCCCCCTCGCGCAGGCGCGGGTGCAGCAGCCGCGCGGACTCCCGGAACAGGGGGATCGGGTCGAATCCGTCGGTCACGCACTTGATTTCGAGGTGGGTGAGCTGGCACGCGAGGATGGCGAAGAACTGGGTGCAGCGGAAGCCACGGTCGTGGACGGTCAGCTCGCGGAGGGTGCTGGGCATGACCAAGGGGGAGACAGGAGGCTCGTGCCAACGGAAGTGCGAAACTGCTTCGTGCGACGAATGGTCCCTCGAGTCCGTGGTTTCGAACATGGGCCAAGTCTTAACAGGTCCAGCGTGATGGGCCGGTGGGCGGGTACCAGCAAGGGGCCAAGCGCCATCGTAACAAGTTGGAGATGCCGCGCGAGGGAGTCTCTCGGATTTGCACCCAATGAAGTCGGGCACGGCACCAGGGATTGTCCACGGCAGGGAGTTGACAAGCTTAAGTTGCCTCAAGGAGGTCATACCGCGGAGCATACTGCTGAAATCCTCGTAGGGCTGGCGAACTTGGGTACTGAGCGACAAGGACGTCAGGGTGCTTAGAGAGAGAGAGGGAGCGCGTGTCAGTCCGGAGGATCTCAGGAGGAACTCCATGATGCGGTCGGCTGTTTCTTCTTTGGGAGCATCGTCTTTGGATGTTGCGTCTACCGGGGCCGTGCGCTGGGGAGCAAGTCCGGTGCCCTGCACGCAGACCTGGGGGAAATCGTTGAGATGGGGCGACTGGAGGAGACGCATTGGAAATTTGACGAGGAGGAAGCGCAAGGATGGACCGGGACAGCCTTGGGAACGGCTGAGTTATATAGATATCGGGTGCCACTCTGGCTTTTGGCCACTCTGCCTTTGCTGTAGGGGAGCCACAATCCCACCCATTGTCTGGACTGTCCGGTCACACTCAAAGAGTGGACAATGCCTGCACTGGCCACCCAACTTCTATTGTACCGCCCGCGACAAAAGTCGTCACGGCCGCTGTTTCACTCATCTTATTGGCGTTGCCGGCAAGGTGGAACTCGCGATCATCCGAGTCGTTGCTCCGCCGTTGTTTGGACTGTATATCATGTATGAGTGCGTCCGTGAAGGTGGATTCAGTATACAAGTATACATACAAAGAAGAAAGTGGCCATGCTACATAGAGTGTCCGAGTAAGTATTGATACAACAGTACAATTAGTACACGTAAGGTGGCGTCGTAAAGGTCGTGGCACAGACGTTACATGCGCGTGGCGGATGCACGAAAGGGTGTCATAGATTGTGGGCGGCAATGTGCCGCATGATGAGCAGCGAGGCTAAGAATTCTATCGTCGCGTTTAGTAACCATGGGCGACGCAGTGCGGGGTAGGAACTCACCGGGAGCGAGATGAGGGTACGCTTCTTCTACCGTAAGCGAACAGCCGGAGGACCCAGCGTACTCGGGTTCTCCATGCGGCTTCAGGCTGTAGTACGCGACAACGTGGCCGCTGGAGTTCGTGCACTGTGCAGATGGGGAAAGAAGGTGGGGCAGTTAGTGGCCGGCCTAGAACGAGGAAGAGGGAGGGTCTCACAGCCCATTCTTGATCCATCTGTCCCCGATAGGTCCAGCAGTACTCCTGCCCATCCGAGGCTCGGAAGCGCCGCGACTTGGAGCTGATAGCAAAAAATGTCAGTCTCGCGTGGGCATGACGCGCAGGGAGGGACACCTACGATCCCGAGGAAGTTTTGGTCAGGTACTTCTGCATAGGGATGCACACGTTCGGCGGAAAGTTGATCGTGCCTAGCGTGTTATTTGGTCCGAAGTCGAGAGCAGCTAGGGGTTTCGTCGTCGCGTGGGGGGAGTAGCTGGGCGACGACGTGGTGTTGAAGATCATGTATGCCGCGCGGGTGGTGTCGAGTGTTGTTCGGCGGAGGGTGAGCCTCATGCGTCCGTAGATGTCGACGAACTCGGAGCCGGTGAGTTTGCCCGTCATGTCTTCAAGGAAATAGGAGAGGCCGTACGATACCATGGCGGGAGAGGGCTGGGCAAAGGCGATGGCGAGATGGTGATAACAATGTTGTTATCTGCGCAGGTGAGGACAGGCTTATAAAGAGGACGAGGGAGTGCTCACGGATTTAAGACCACGACCGTCTCGGCCTGGGTAGACATCCCTATCCGGGGAAAACAACCACGAGAAATATACTATGCTCGGATCGTGTTGAGATGACGAAACAACGCACGCGTGAAGTTGGAGCAACCCGATCGACCACGTCTGCGGAAAAGACACCTATCAGCCAAGATCAAAGAGGATGATTCGGAGAGATACGTACGGTTTGGCGAGTCGCGGAACGAAGACCAAGGGAGAAGAATAGACGGTTGTCAGCAGCCAAGGGTTGGCTTCTGCAACGCGGAGATTTAGCCCCATGCTGGAGATTGGATCAGTGCGCCGGAGGATGCCTGCGGGTGACATGTAATTGCAGAGCAGTCCCGCCCTGAAGTTCGTCCTCGTGGGCGGGCATGGCAAGTGGCGAATGCATTCTTTGCGGGGAAAGGATGCACTGCATCAGCTGTTAGCAGGCTCGTGCATCAAAGAGTTTATGGATTATGTCTTACCAGACGTGGTGGGCAAGCGAAGAATGCAAATACGGGACAGAGGCAGTACAAGTTCCGCCTCAGTCTGGAGATTCCCGCTGGAGAGCCTTGAGGCGATTTGAAGGATGGAATGAACTGGCGTCTAGAGTTAAGGACGATCGCTCGATCCTGGAATATTTGAACGCCGTACGCTGAACCGCAGCCGCTTTGAAAGCGCGTCAACAGGCTGGGGACAGCTCGCTGTCTCAAGAGGTGCTCGCAGTCAAGCGAACGTTCGGTAAACTAATGACTGACCGGCGAAAGCGTCGGCAATGGCCGATCATCCAAATATGGATCGCGTCGCGTCGTGCTTCTGACAGCCTGTTGAGTTGCTCCCAGCGACTCGCTGCTCAATGTAATCTTGCTCGAATTCCTTTGTACCCACGCCCATATTCACGAAACACCCGAGGGGAATTAATCCCTCAGCCAAGTCTCTGGATAAAGCCGCCGTTGAACCGCTCGCAAATTACTCGGTGGCTTGGAGAAGTGAGTTACAGCGAATCCAACGCCTTCACAGAAGCTCAACAACGGACCCATGTACCAGCTTACTCGAGTGGAGCCTACCAGGCAAATATAGCAGAACCTGATGAGAACGCGCATCCTACTTCGTCTAGCTTGTTGGGGAAACCCCAGGCGTCCCATCCGAATGAATGTATTGTTCCGTACAGCATCCCGGCTGTCATTGGCATTTCATGCACCTATCTTCATCAGTATATCAATAATTCACGCCGGAATGGCCATGTTCATCAAGCACGACTGTACGAAGACATACTCTTGACGTAACCTTTCCGTATCCTCCCCTTTCGCTCCATAATTCTCGCTCACGATGCATGAATCTTGATGCCTCGTGCCTCCAGAGTCACCCATGTATCTCCCTTTCAGTCTCAGCTTGCTCATGCTCTTTCGAAATTTCACAGATGTCTTTCGAAAGAGGAATAAGGATCCTGAGACTGGGACGTGCGAGGCGCGAGGTACGGTGTATTTCCGGCGTATCGTGAATTGTATCTAACTCCTTTGCTCCTAGAGATATGATGAACACGTCTTCTCATATACCTAGCTCGCCTCGCGCCAGCGCATTAAGGCAATTATGCTGGCTGGGTTTCACGACATCAATTGACCCGGGAAAACGCCACCCAGTGTCTTTCTCTGCGCCTTTCGCGACGCCCGATGTTGTTCGCCTCCGTGGATCGCAATCCTCGGGAATTTGGAACTTGCTGATTCATAGCAGTCACTTGTCCTGCCACACCAACGAATAGTAAGGATCGAGAACCTGCCGAAGCTTCACTCTCTCTTCGCCACTATCGCAACTCCGAAGACTATCTCGCCCAGCCAACTTCTACTTCACTCGTCTTCACAGAATACCGTCGAGTCTGGTCAATCATCCTTATCTCGTCTTGCATGCCGTCTGTACCACTGGGCCGAGACGGTCTCCTCACGTCGGCCAAAAATACGCTATCCTTTACTCAGCGTCTGGATTCTGGAACTCTCTAGGAGCAAGGTTCTACGGATGTCGTATCGGTGCGTCTTTGTCTATTAATTTTCTGCTTCTTCCCGGGGCGTATCATCTCCGTCTTACTCGTGCCGTACCACAGTGTATAGACGTATCAACTGGCAACCAACAAGATGGCGAGCGATTTCCGACGGCCGTTATGCGGCCGAGCTTTGCCCCTCTCGTAAAGCAACAATCTGCGAAAGACTGGTTCGCGCGGCACCTAGGAATCGTGACCCGGGAAGAAGGCACATCGGTCAACCTCCCCCTCTCCGTTCGTATCTGCGGTATTCACACCGGCTCCTCTTGGCTTCGGCGAACGTTGGAGAACAATCGCGCGTGTCCCTTCCCTTGCTCGCCATCAGCTTTCACAGAGCACCGTGCCAGTGGACCCTAGAGGTGAATCTTGCAAGGAGATGAGGTAATGGACGCGTCGTTCCTCGCAGCCGTGGTTGAGACTGTATATCTCCTCCCGCGTTCGCCAACTTGAGTCTGTGCTGCTCATCGTCATCCACTGGAGTGGAGAGTAAGTCGCAAGACGAAACTCCAGCTAGCCTTTGCGCCCGGGAAAATTCTGCATTGCCGCCGACTTACCCCGTCCCGTGAGCATCCTTACCTCTCCGAGCCTCGCCCTCGCATTCATATCCGCGTTCCTCACTTCACAGAACGCCTGCGTACACGGTATCTGTGCAGAAGTGTCCCGCAACCGGATTGGACCGTCCGTAATCCGTATCACCTCGTTTGCTGAGGATCCGTGTCGCCGTTATGGAATTACGATTACGGCAGTCGAGGGTGTGGAGTGTGGAGTGTGCCGCGGGTGCCTGGGACTCTCTACATGCAGTACGGTGCGGTGCGGTTCGATTTTCAGCGGTTCAACGAGCCATGCCAGCGGTGGGGCTTTCCGGATTCTGTGCTCCACCGTGAAGCAGTATCTTCGAGAGCGAACGGCCGTCGAGATCGCGGTCCGCGCTGTGACTGGACTCCGTTTGCCGGAAGGTTCTCCGCCGTTGATTGCATTGTGGGCCCTTTCTCAGATGGATGTACTTCACAGGGAAGCCTACACTCGTACACTCATTCACATTCGCACCGATTCCAAGGGCGTATGCATTGGATGTATCTGTCAAAGCAGTATCTCCAAGAGCCAACGGCCGTCCAAATCGCGGACCGAGTCGCACCTAGACTCCGTTCGCTGGAAGGCTCTCCATCTGCGTGAGCCTTGGTGAGCCTCTTCGAGTGTATGGATTTTCACGAGGTGCTTTAGTCTCGCACAGATTCCCAGGGCGCATCCCGCGGATGTATTTATCTGTCAGCCTGATAACGGGAGGCAGACCCGCCTGTCTCGCCGTGATACGGAGCTCCTGCTTTGCGCGCCTTATCTGCTGAGATGGCATGATTGAGTCGGTCTTGTTCATCTCCGCCTTTGTCAGATCCCGGAGGGATCATTCTTCCTATGGGACTTGGTGGAGGCCCAATGTGCATCCTGACCAGACGATTTCTCGCTGTTGGCCTCGAAACAATGTGGGCGATGGAGGATGCAAAGCTTCGAGAGCCTCAGAACGGGTTTATTGTGTCGCACCTAGCGTACGGTCCCGCAGGATGGGTCTTCCTTGTCGCTGAGGAGATTCTCATGTCGGTGAGCCCAATCCTTTGGAATTATACCCGATGTACTCAGGACATACATATAACCCGGCAGGCTGCTCTTCGACTTAGCGAACAAGAAGGTAGTGGCAGCATATATGGCGCAGTCTGCGACATTCCTCATATTCTTCATGACCACAGGTACATCGAACGAACATGTATATCCTACTTAACTATCCACGAATACACCCAATATGCGTAGAATCAAGCCAGTTCCGAGTCTTTGATCAACTTGACAGCCTCCGCGGAGCAAGCTGTGATGGAGCACTGGTGGTTGTTGAATCCAACTAGGGAAAAGCCTGTCGAATGGACTGCGTTAGATATCCTAATAGCTTACGCCGGATCTAAAGGTTGGGTGACCGCTAAAGCAGGGAGGCCGGACATGAATCGGGCAGGAAATGACAGTGCGTATATGTTACATTATGTCGAATATATCGCCACTCATCTCGCTTTTAGTTCTGCGAGCACTTGTCGAGGGCCGAATTGCATGGGCGTTCTGGCCTCCTGGGACGGATATAACCGTAGTTGACGATAATAATGGCAACGGCGTATGGTTGCACGAGTTCGACCGACTCGACGCCGAATTCGACGACCACGAAGAAGATTCTGCCGAGCAAGAAGACGCAGACGAGGGCGTAAGTAGTGAAATAAATAGTGAGGGCGATGGAGTTTCCGAAGATGAAGCAGTTGGTGGAAGGTTCGATGCTCTCTCGCTCGAGGAGGAGAGCGAGGAGGAAGAGGTGGAGGAAGAAGAGAAGGAAGAAGACAGGCCTTAACCTCTACGAAACTTAGTACGTACGATGATGTTACCCACGTGGCACTTCGCAGTGCGCACACAGTAATGAATATTGCGATGACCGAGAGGACCACACGAGACAAACTGGCCGAAACGTAGACATAAATATACTAGATCATGAACGTACTAATACAGGGCATGTAATGCTGATGTGATAATGCAATGATGGGGTGAAGTGCATGCGACGAAAGGATGACGGATGTAATGAAATGAAAGTCAAGCCAGTCAAGTGTTGGACTCATGGTCAAACGGGAGCTCAAGCCGTCCCATTGCCAGGCGTGGGGTCGTGGGGAGGCTCTGAGGCACGACCGGATCCTGTTGCTTTGCCAATCGTCGCCCTAGATCCAGCAGAAGAGTGAGAATAAACAACAGACAAGATATATATCATCACGCACTCTTTGCTTGGGACTCCTCCTTCGGCCCCAGGTGTTCCGATTCTCGCTTTGTTTTGAGTGCGCCGGCGGCGATGTGCTGTCCATCGATACTCGGCGTTACGCATATTTGAGGAACAGTGCGGGTATCCGGGGGGTGCGTTGGGCGAACTCTCCCCGTATCGAATTTGACATCGAGATTGCCCGTTTTCCATGAATCTATATGTATG
Organism: Pleurotus cornucopiae; assembly: GCA_019677325.2. Taxonomy (NCBI): domain Eukaryota; kingdom Fungi; phylum Basidiomycota; class Agaricomycetes; order Agaricales; family Pleurotaceae; genus Pleurotus; species Pleurotus cornucopiae. The sequence goes on along the minus strand of CM033830.1, from coordinate 13,941 downwards.
AGGATAATACGCTGCATTGCTTCGTGGAGGTGGAGAGGGCGGGGTGGCGGGTCCAGAAGGGCCCACTCTGGGGAAACCTGAGACGCCAACGACGCGAGAAGCGGCCCAGCATGAGCGAGGTAGGGATGCAACCACTCATTCCACAGTTTGCCTCCAGCGAGCAGACCCGCCCGACTATCACATATATCTTGCGAAGGGCCGACCTGATGATTGGCAATATGCCTCCACGCACAAAACAGCGGGAAATCGTCTGGATCGTTAGGTATAACTTCGTCTGGGCTTCCCAAGGGCACAGCAACCAGCAGGAACACGACCATGCACCAAAACACGGACTCTGCATCATGTCGCGGATGATGCTCAAACTCTGTGGCTATCAGCTCTGGGTTTGCCTCGTACTTCTCCTCGACTTGGTCTGCATCGTAAACGCCCCCATGCTTGGTGGAGCGGTCGTCAACCAATTTGCGCAAGCCAGACGGATCATTGGAGTACGCTTTACGGTATTTCTCGGCGAGTTCGCCTCCGAGTTGGGGCATGCGACGGAAAGCTAGGTTGGTGACAAGCAAGCGGCCAACAGCAGGCGAGCGAGCAATGAACTTTGGTGTACCCTACAGAAGGAGGTAATGAGCAGGCAAGCAATACATTTCAAGGAAAGCTCACCGTCCGAAAACGCAGGGGTTCATCATTCATTCTCAAGGTGTTTCTCCTTGCGACGAACGAGGGTGATACCGCCTTGTCGCGATCAAGCTCTGCCGCGTTATCCATATCGCCAAGGCGAGCCATGGGATCGGCATCCTTCATACTGAATTAACGCACGAGATATGAGCAATCAAAACGGCGGCTAGGGTGAGGGCGAACCTACTTCTCCAGGATCTCATTGACGAAAATCGGCCTAAGTTCCTTCCCGGCGAACTCTTTTTCGTCTTCCTCCTTGAAGTCTTCGGCTTGAACGAAGATATTACCATGACTAATGTCACGATGGAGAATATTGCGTTCCAGGACTGCCCATCGGTGGGCTGTAATGCATTCAGCATGTTAGCAAAGGTTATATGAGATATGGCTTACCTTCGAGAATGTCGTACATGCATTTGGCAAAGTCGATCAGGCTAGGGCATTTACGGAGAGATTCCCCCCACGTATGCATGATGAGTCGAGTCTTGATGCGTGTGGTTCTGCGAACGGTGACTGTTATGGGACGACCGCGTTCGCATAGAACATCGTACTCCTTCTTCACGCGCAAGAATCCAGGAGCGGGCCCTTCTCTCTGAAGGATGTCGTAAAGCTCGCCTTCTCTGAAGCTCGCATGAGCGTCGCGGTACGAGTCCTTGATCGTAATCGGCGACGTGCCGACCCTTGCTACCCAGGTCATCCGACGCCATGGGTCTCCGACGACTTTGACGGCGCAGTTTTCATAGACCTTGTCACCGTCGCGGATATTCCATGCGGGAGTTCCAAGGGGATCGGCGCTGTCAGCCAGACTGATGCTCAGGTCGCGAGATGGGAAGTCCCTGCGAGGGATATACAGCGTGTAAATGTATGACAGCAGGGGAGTGATGTCGTTCCACTTGAACTCTTCGGACGTCTCGAGGCCGGCAGGGCAGCTGTACTGAATAACGTACCCCTTCGGCGAGATAGAAATCCCGTACATGCCGACCATGTCAGGACGAGATTGGTTAGCGAAGGCCAGGTAAGCGGCAGACTGAGCGGGGCCGTCCTTGCTGTCTGCTTCTCTTTTCTCTTCGACGGGGGATATCACGAGGTGCCATGGAATGCGCTTCGTTTTGTCCTTTTCGATGAGTTTGTTGATGAGATCCAGGATAGTGACGATGTCTGGTTCCCCGGCTCTGCTGTCGTTGGGATGATTCGTCGGCGAGTACGAATGGTTGTCACGGAAGACAATCAGGTCCTTGTTTTGTGCCCATTCGGCTGTGATGGATACAATATATAAGTAAAGACACCGAGTCGTAGAGACATGTACTTACCGTGTATGAGGGAACTTGCGAGATTGAGCAGCTTGACGAGCAAATCATACTTCGTCGTTGGGGTGTCGCTGAATAGTTTCACGAGAGCTTTGAGAGTCTCGTTGTTTAAGATAGTAGAAAAGGATTCAGGACTGTTCAAGCGATCTGCGCGAAACGTATTCTGGGGTGTAAGATAGTCGGTACGGGTGGCTATGTCGGACATCTGCCTTCTATTGTATGGTGGCGGTTTCGTCTTCTTCACTGGTGTAGTCTGGGGATATAGCTTATGGTCAGCCATGTTGGTAGGTCAAATAGAGAGAGGGAGAGAGACGCGCTCATCCGCAGAATTATACTCACCTAATGGCCACAATCAAACAATGGGACACGACGAAGTGGCCAGTGGCTTGCTGGTAAGAACGAACGAGTTGATTCCAAATTGGGCTGTGGCTTCTTGTCGGAGTGCCAGTCGGAGCTGGAAATGCTCTGCTTGCTCATATGCAACTAACCGACCGATACGGACCAGGACTTGAATAGCTTCAATCGTAATGTTTACCTATAGACATCCTATAAGCAACTATGCCTGACTGCTCGACTTCTTCAAATACATGTACGACGTTCTCGAAGGTGAATCGTATCTTGCAAGCCCCATTTCCATCGTTCTGACCGACCACACAGCTCACCACTGGGCGGTGTTGGAGCGTAATATCATTCATCGCGACCGGCCTTTGCGAATGAGATATTATACGAATATGCATGATTCCAGCTTATCGGCTTCTTGTGATAATACCATCTGTAGTCAACTCAGCGAGCCGCACGCCGACGCAATGGCCTGCCTTGGAGACCTGGACGATACAGCGGAGCCAGACAGAGACAGAGGGGCATCACCATTCGTCTCGAGGGAAAGCCAAACATATATGGATTATAGACCCCTCGCTGGCCGTATCACAATACGGAGCGCGCCTTCGCTTGTAGCAACGCTCTGTCGACCTTGGTGTCAACATACTAGGCTTGCAGGCTTGCGAGCTCAGCGCCAAGCATAGCCCTCCACCGTTAACGAGCTCTCAACCTACCGCCGAAGGTGAAAAGTCCCAGGTGCCGGCTGTACGAGGCGTGCACGAGGGGGCGAGCTATGGGTAGTCGAGTTGGGTGACAGCGGCTATAAGTTCGTTTTTACTGCTCTCTCGTGAATCTTGGCTGACGCGATTCCGTAGATTTGGCCTATATGAAGATACCGTACACCGCTGCCTCTAAAATATATTGAAAACGCGATTACTAGGAACTTATTATCGTTGACTGTCGAGAGTAGAAAGAACGGGGCTTCTCGCCTTTTCGTTGCGATACTGCTATTCATGATTTACCCACCGTTTCCGCCTCTCTTTTTGGGCGTGTTGTGGACGCGGGCCACGTGGAAGGGCCGTAGTAAAACAACGGAGGCAGGGAAGCGAGTCAGGAAGCCGGGGGGGGGGGAGCAAGAGGAGGGCAAGGCATCGGGCGAGGCATCATGCCGCAGATGCTTCGTTGGGAGAAGAAGACATTGAGTGGCGCGTACAACGATCGGCCATTTTAAACGCTGGATGTCCGAACACGAAAGGCGGGCTCCCGGAACAAGGTCTCGAGACCACAGGAATAGCAATGACATTGGGAAGTGTGCTGGGTGCTGGAACTAAGCACGTTGAAAAGGCATCACTACTGATCCACTATCCCGTCAACCCCTACTCCGGAACGTTGACGCGCACACTCCGCGTCTCATTCTATCCCCAATCCTCTGTGAATGACCTGCCTGTGGCTTCCAAAAAACTAGTTACTTCATCGCGCCCACGCCCACAGCTTCATGATATGTAGGCACTCATCGCTGTGAAGGAATTGAATGAGGAAGGGATACGTTGCCGTGTAGATGTCGGATATTGGGCAAAGTTGATACGAGGGTGGTACCGTCGGCAAGATTTCCAGCTCACCCTCCACGGATTCCGTCCCAATTGTACTTCATCTGGCTAAGCCCGGCTGAATCAACTCTTTGTCTTCATTTGCCTTTTATTCGTGCCTGATGGCTAGCTCCCAGTGTCGGCCTTGGGACAGTTGGTCGTATGTTCGTCTGGGTACCCGAAGATCGATGACGAGGGCAGGTCTTGATGTGCTGCGTCGAGCGATGGCTGGGCCGATATGAAGTGGAGATGACGCTGGATGTACATCTACAGCTTCATCAGACTCAAACATCCTTGAGAATAACCCCCGAGCGTACACAACTATGGAGCTTTTTTCAGTTATCACTGATCGACCAAGCATCGAGGCGATTATGAGTTTTTCCGGGTTGATTTCGTTTTGCAGCTTGCAACCATTGTTCTGAGTAAGCGGACACCAGTGAGATAGGCGGCAAGGAAGTGTCGCTTTCAGTTCCATCTTTACTTCCAGTGCTACGTGAAGTCGCATTTTCTAGCCCCCGCGGCAATAACCTTTCCGTATCCTTCCCTTTCGCTTCATAATTCTCGCTCACGATGCATGAATCTTGATGCCTCGTGTCTCCAGAGTCACCCATGTATCTCCCTTTCAGTCTCAGCTTGCTCACGCTCTTTCCAAATCTCACAGACGTCTTTCGAAAGAGGAATAAGGATCCTGAGGTGCGAGGCGCGAGGTACGGTGCATTTCCGGCGCATCGTAAATTGTATCTAACTCCTTTGCTCCTAGAGATATGATTAACACGTCGTCTAATATACCTAGCTCGCCTCGCGCCAGCGCATTGAGGCAATTATGCTGGCTGGGATTCACGACATCAATTGACCAGGGAAAACGCCACGCAGTGTCTTTCTCTGAGCCTTTCGCAACGCCTGATGTTGTTCGCCTCCGTTGATCGCAATCCTCGGAATCTTGCTTTGTCTAGGAACATGCTGGCCCACGCAGCTACTTATCCTGTCGCACCAATGAATAGTAAGGATCAAGGACCTGCCGAATCTTCGACTGTCTCTTCGCCATGATCCTATACGGCGCATTCGACGCCAAGCTCCCCCGCTCCCAAGCGCCGATGCGCGGGACGGGCGACCAGGTCGGGACACACGCCACGGCGTACGCGGTGCGCTGCTCCCAGCACAGGTCGCTTCGCTGGTGGCGCTTCGTGCTGTCTATTCTGTGGTTGAGGGATCTGTACGTGGTATTTACAAAAGCGTAGCCCGCTCACTGTGGGGTAGATGGAGGGAGAGGGGGAGAGACTCACTTCCGTCGGCAGAATTCACAGATCGCATACAGGGAGGGGGGCGCATGCAGCCGCGTGCCTGTTCTTCGCGTTCTTCGACATCTTGAGATGACAGAGGGAGCACACACATAGACCTGCACGTCTATCGCCGCACAGAGACGCCAGCGCAGCCGGGGGAAGCAATCAATCAATCAATTGACTACGAATCAGCATCAGCGTCGGGGAGGAAGGGGGAGGAGGGGGAGGACTTACGCCTTCGCGGATCTGCGTGTATTTGCGCTTGATGCACGTTCCTGGGGGTTTTGACTTGGGGAGGCGGGATGCGGTCTTTGTGGCACGGACACGGGAGGAGCGTGCGCGGTTTGGGAGGGGCGCGATGGGGCGGGGCAAGGGGTTGGCTGCAGGTACGGCGGGAGTGGTTTCGTCGACGCGTACATCTGCGCTGCGCTCTCCCTCTACGCAGCTGGCCTCACGGTGGATATCCTCGATGTTGATGCATGCGTATTGTGTGCGTCGTCCCCGGTCTGCGTGTAGGTGAAGGAAAAGGACTTGGACGTGGACGCGGGGCCGGGATGGGCGTACTCGACGGGCTTTGCGACTGGGGGTCGGAATGCAAAGGGGAAGACGGCCTCCTGCTCGTCCTCCCGATCATATTTGTATTTGTCGACCTGGGGGCAGTCCCATCCGTTCTCCTGTACGTCCTCCCAGAGGTACTCCTGGACTTCCATGGCCTTGCCTTTCCCCTTCCTGTCCCGATCGACAGAGTTCGCGCGTGACTGTGCCTTCGCCGAACCGGGAATTCCTTGCGGAGAACGCGACGATTTGTTAGCCTTCCCGATCGGGGACAGTGGCTTTGAGGGTGCGTCACATTCGGGGCCGTCATCGCGCAAAGCAAGGAGTCCCCATCCTATTGGGGATAAGGATGGTGCTGGGAGCGTCGGGGGTGGCGAGAAGAGGCTGCTTTGCACCGCTTGCTTGACCAGATGTGGGCGTAGATATACGGGTCATAGCTTGAGGGAGTGTGCAGCGGGAGTGGCGTTGATTGAGGTGGCGTGTGGCCGCAGGTCTTCATACGCACGTATTTTTCTCATCTTGGAGGCAGTAGAGAGGCCTGCGTTTTCGATTAGCAATGAAGGCGTTATGGCAAACAGATAGTGGCGGCGGGTGATTGATGATCGATGATGAAGGAAACGACGAGCCTTGTCATTGGCATAAACGTAGAAGGAGGGACGACTTACGACGAAACTTCAACCACGATGGAAACGGACAGTCCGCGACGAGAGTATGAGCCAAAAGCCAATCCAGTAGCAGCATATCACTGGGCCAACTCACGAGCAATCGTCAACTGGACGTGGGAACAAATCAGGTATATCATCAAGGGTGCTCGTCGTTCCATATGGCTCAACGCTTGATCATCTGTCCAAAGAGGAGGACTACGAAACCGTCCTTTCCACTCTGTCACGCGACGTTCAATCTCGCCAGCAAAAACTCGCCGATATCCGTTTACGAGAACGCCGCTCGACCCTTTGGTCAACACTTTATACCGCCGCAGCATATGGTGTCTACGTTTGCCTGTGGTATTTCCAGGCCCTTACGCTCCCGCGCGGAGTAGCTCTGGCACCAGTCCTCGTCGGTCCATTGATGTGCGTTGTTTCATCGAAATCATTGCATACGCTGACCGTAACCTAGAGTGCTCTTTATCCGGCGGATAGTCCAGCTTTGGTATTCGCGAAAGGAAGCTCACGAAGGTGGGCATCTAATGTGTCTGTACTCCTTTCATCATGATCTTACCGGGGCACAGAGAAGACGCTGCAGCATCTCCTCAAGCAGCAACGGACCAAGGTTGAAGAGATAAAGAAAAAGACAAACTACTACTCTACGCGCAATCTCCTCTCAAAGTACGATGAATCGACGCCGCTCAATACACCGCAGCCTCCCCAGGGACTCCGCCAGAGATTCAATCCCGCTTCGAGGCAGCCCCCCATAACACCCAACAAGGCTTGAAACGCAACGCCTCCTCGCCCCATCCATTCAGGAACGAATGGAATGAATCCCGGCCCATCTGCGCTGATAAACCCTGCCCTCCAGGGCCTATCCCGTGTGTACACACATCACGCCCGTTTCCTGCCACTGACTTCCCATCTCCAGCCTCGCCGTTCCTCGCCACACCCACGCGCAAGCAATGGACAAACTCGCGGACGCCCTGCTTGGCGAAGACGACCAGGCGCCGCCCTCATCTCGCTACGCCCTGATCTGCGAGAAGTGCTTCAAGCATAACGGACTCCTGCCCGAGGCGATGTGGGAAGACGCCCGTGAGTACTGTGTTCTTCGTCCTTTTCTGCCCTGGCTCAAAATTCTGACGAAACGCGACGATGTAGAGTTCCGGTGCATCAAGTGCGATCACCTGAACGCGTCCGTGCGCTCGAAACGCGAGGCTAGACGATCCATGTCGCCTAGCGCTGCCTCGGTGAATGGATCTATGTCTGCGCCGAGAACGCCTTCGCGAATGCGGAATACAGCTGGACGCGCACCTTCGTCTGCGGCGTCGTCCCCCGCCGCATCTCCGCCGCAGAGCACAGTAGATGAGTCTCGAGATATCGCGGACAGGATGGACGAGGACTAGGTACAAGGTTTTTGATTCAGTCGGATGTCGTGTACACGGGTCGCTGGCGCATACTCGCCTCCTCACCTCCAATATATCTATACGCCCATGTTTGGAATCAAAATGTACCGGCTCAGTGTTTCCCAGTGTTTCTTAAACGGCCCATCGTAGAGCGGCTGCGCAGTGCGTAAGCCCTCGAGCCTTAGATCTCCCCAGGTTCCTTCAGACGTCTCACTGTGTTACTCATCCAGCCCTTGAAAGCGTTTGAGGGAGGCAATCACGCTTACCCTCGCAATAACTCTGTCTCATTCGGTATGCTCAGGGAGGGGTCCACCTTGCTGAAACAGATGGGACGGCTTCGCGCTTGGAATGGCGAATGGTAGACGAGGTCGCCTTAATCTAGGCGGCGGTACCGAATGCATTCGTCGCAAGGAGAGACGGTACCATTCTTATGAATGATAAACTCTTGCGTCGTCGTACCGTGAGTTTACCTAAAAATTCGTGGGGAGTACGCTGATCAATCGTTCAAGCACAGACTCATCCTTGGTCGTTTGTTGCCCTATAATCAGAAGAACGGTAAGCAGTCGCAGTGAACCAAGATGGAATAACGAACTCTTCGCTTTGGATTCCTCTTCCTGCTTTGCGTCGTCACGCAGCAAGCGCTTTCCAAGCACACTGGTGTCGCAATCAGCACTCTTCTCATTGGCTGTTGGCTTTGGAGTAATAGTCGCCGCTTGACGTTGTTGCATTTTGGTCATCCGATAACTCCAACTATCTGGGTCTGTTGTGTCGCGCGTTCTCTCCGTATCGAATTTGACATCCTTTTTCTCTTGTATCCAGACGTAGATATGCGTGAGGATGATGCGCTGCATCGCTTCATGAAGGTGTAGTATGTGAGGTGGCGGCTGAATCAGGCCCCACTCGGGGGTCACCTGCGCTGCTAGCAACTGCAGAAGCGAACCAACGTGTTGAAGGCCGGGGTGCAACCACGTCTCCCATGCAGACTTGCTGGCGCGGAGTAGACTCAATCGGCTATCTCTTACATAGTAGTTGGTCCAATCGAACTCATGATTGCCGATACGCTCCCAAGCGCTGTAGAGATAGGACTCGTCTAGATCTTCTTCGGGGCTGCCTAGGGGGACGGCGAGCAGAAGGAACACGACCATGCACCAGAAGACGGACTCGGCATCGTGGCGCGGACGATGCTGGAAATCTCTGGTCTCCAGCTCTGGATTCTCACTGTACTTCTGTCCACCATCATAGACTCCGCCGTGTGTGGTAGTCCCATCGTCGAGTAGGATGCGCAACCCGTAAGGATCATTGGCGTGCACCGTGCGGTATTTCTCAGCAACGCCGCTTGGCAATTCTGGCATGCGGCAGAACTTGTCATCGAAGACGAGCACACTGCCAATAGCAACTGAACGCGCGATGAATCTACGGGTACCCTACACAAATAGTTAGTAAGTCGACAAACAGTGTACCTCGCAGTAGACTCACAGTCCGACGATGCAGGGGGACATCCTTCGTCTTGCGTTTTTTCGCGACAAATGCGGGTGATACCGCTTTCTCTGGGTCCAGTTCTGCCGCGTTGTCCATGTCGGCCAGACGAGCCATCGGTTCAGCATGGAGTTCACTGAGTTGATGTGTACAATGTCAGTATCAAATGATAGAATTCGACACACGACCATACCCATTCAAGATCTCATTCACAAAAATCGGGCGATGCTCGGTGTCGTCGAATACTTGACCATCATCAAAGTCTTCAGCTTGTACCAGTATATTCCCGTGACTGATGTCGCGATGGAGGATGTTCCTCTCCACAACTGCCCAGCGATGAGCTGAAACAAATGACATTAAACACAGGAGCAACACGCCATCACGAACATCTTACCTTTGAGGATGTCGTACATGCACTTCAGGAAGTCGATTAGGGTGGCGCACTTTTTGAGAGGTTGTCCATGAGTGTACATAATCAGTCGCGTTTTGATGCGGGTTATATGGCCGATTGTAACCACGATAGGGCGACCGTCGCACAGAACGTCGTATTCCTTCTTGACTTTCACGAACCCAGGGGCCGGCCCTTTTGCGTGGAGAATGTCGTAGATTTCGCCTTCTCTGAAGCTTGCACCACGGTTGCGGTATGATTCCTTGATCATGACTGGCGAATCACCTACCCTCGCTACCCAGGTCATGTCCGAGGCGCTTTTGACGACACAATTTTCGTAGACCTCATCGCCATCGCGGATATCCCACGCAGGGGACTGAAGGATATTCGCACAACGAGAAAGACTGATGGTGGGGTCGCGCGAAGGGAAGTCCGTGCGAGGAACGTATAGTGTGTAGACGTACAACAACAGTGGGTCAATGTCGGCCCAGTTGTACACCAGAGACTCGATGGTCCCGGACGCGCAATAAAACTGGATAGAGTACCCCCCAGGCGAAGCCAAGATTCCGTACATGGTAACGAGATCGGGCCGATATCGGTTCACCAGGTCCAAGTTGGCGCTAGCTTCAACCGTAGAGTCTTCTGAATCTCTTTCACCATGCCATTCAACGGTAGATGATGCGAGGTGCCACGGGATTTTGTCCGTGAGGGCTTTATCGGTGAGGCCATTGGTGACGTCGAGGACCATGCCTAGGTCTTGCTCTCCTGTGCGGAAGTCGTGGAGGAGGTTCACCAGCGAGGGGTTGTGCGCGTCAACGAAGATCATCAACTTCTGGCCTTCGGTCCATTTGTCTGCAGTAAGTCATATCAGTTTAAGCTGTCGTCTCGGGCATCAAAGGAAAGAGCGTGCGTACCATGTATGAGAAGACTTGCACGGTTCAGCAACTGTAAAAGCACGCCGTAGCTTGTCTGTCTGTTAGAGCCGCATTTCGGGATGAGACTCTGCAGTTCCCTATCTTGTAGGATGTCTTCAATTTTCTCATTGGCAGGCTTATTCAACATCGCCGAGTGGAAAGATGTCGGAGTATTCTGCGCTTCCGAGTTTGCCATCTCAGTTACGGTGCTTACTGCAGTCGTCGGGGGATACTTAGGGTGATTCAATCCGTTAGTCAATCACGAAAGGTAAACGAGAGATACTCACAGGTATGCCACAGCTGGAAGTGGCTAGATGTGCGAGTCACATTAGGGACTCCGTGTCGGAGAACAAAATGTGTGCATCAGGTGATCGCGTTCGAGCGCAGGCGAAATCGGTGCACGGCCCACTGAGGAGTAAGTATGTTGGAATTTGGGCCATTTCACCTGGGGTATTAGACCTTGACGCGAAATGAGCATGATGTTGGGCTGAGCGTGGAATGCGCTTGCAACGGCACTCCTTCTTGGCTCGGCTGCCTGCCTGCATGTTGTGCAGAAAATGAGAATTCCCCAATATCTCGAGCAGTCCGAGGAACTGTCAACGAGATTTCTTAGGTTTGGCACGATATGGCAGCAATTTGTGTCGCACGACCGCCTGCGCCGGCACAGACTCCCGCTCCGTATACCTCTATTTGTACACTAAAGGCGAGATCAGCGCTTCTTTCACCACTCGTCTGCAATTGATCTTGAACTACCGCCGACTCCCTCGAGGTGAACTGGACGTCTTCGCAACTTGGTTCTGTTCACCGCTAAAGAGTATCGACAAGCCGTCCAATGTCTCCACTAACGTGTACATCTCACTACACCTTTATCGTTCCACCGAAGTCAATCGATGCTCCTTCCTCTCGCATCGGTAGCTCAATTCGTCGGAACTCGCACAGGCCTAGTCCCATAAACCATCGAGCCGTCTATCAGCTTTGCGCCATGCCTCTGATCTGCTTCGACGTGGTGGGGGATGTCGCGCTTCAGCGCTTCAGCTCATGGGGATTGTGGCGCCCGGAGAGGACAGAGAAGCCGAAGTAAAATTCGCCTCTGGCTTGCGGTCATATTCAGAGAGGACAAATAACAAGCGTAGAGGGAATGCCGTAAACCAGTGCGTTCGTTTGTTCTCTCGTACTCGTCCCATCAACTCATACGCATCAAGCCATACGGAGAGTCTCGCGCTCATGTTGTTTCTTCGGTACCAAGTTCCGTTGATGTTCCAAGTGCTCATACTCCCGAACGCGCCGGTCCCAGTGAGGATCTCAAGTGGTGAAATCGGCTGCCGGCTACCGCAACTCTACGGACTGGCGTCCTACTGGCGTCCTAGAAGTTATGAGGTGAGGATACATTGCGGAAAGAGATCTTTGTCTCTGAGGTTCGTCGGTAATTCTGCCTTGCATCTCTTTATGCCCATCCATTGCTTTATTGCAGTTCAGAGTCTTATATGACACTACTCATTCATCAGACAACCATCTCACGGTGTCAGACGCCATCACTACTTTGCTGTGGACTTCGGGTTCCCGATCCCAATCATGACCCCCCCAAAGCTCGGTGCCCGCTCCTTCAATGCTAAAGCTTGATGGACTAGATTCCGCAGGGTGTGTGCTTAGAGTGCGATCAAAACAAGGATGATCGTCTCCATGTGGCCTATGATAGGCCTCGAAAACTACCACAAATGATGCTCGCCTGCGAGTCCAATCCTGTCGCAACGATGCTCGTCTTGGGACGTCTCAGGCAGATCATCGCTTCCCCTACACATATCCCCACGCAAGGCTCTATATGGCGTGCATCACTATCCCAGAGCCATGCGTGCCGACGCGTAATCTACTTTGCGCACAGAGGAGCAACTTCTAGCTTGAAGAGCCTTGAGAACGGGCACGCTGTCATAATCGTTGGTATACTTCCACTATTTTGTCTGTGCCATCGACTACGACCTTGTACATGTCAGCAGTTTGATGGCAGGCAGGCCTTACATGTCATGGACATTCGTTCGAGATATCGAAACTTGTCGGGCTTTAATCGCTAGACGTTCGTCCTGGCCGGCTAGCCGCAGGAGAAACTGAACCATAAAACACCTCAAGGTCCTGTCATACATGGTGTAGCCTCGCCGTGAATTCCCGTCGCCTCGCCCAGTAGTGCCATGCTTTGTGCGATCCGCAGAAGGTGTGTACAGCCGTTTACGATACCACCGCTGCGGTACTCACACCAGTAATCAGTAACTCCGGCTACACTCCTCGGCATCTTGGTGTCGTGGGACAGGTCTGCTAGGTCGTGCGCACATCCTCACGATGGGTTATGAACCCTGCATCCATCCACGTGTCGTCCGCGTGTGCGGTGAACCAGTTAGTAGCGGGGAGACTAAGGGAGGCTGTGCTCTGCGTTCAATCATGACGGCCCAACCCGCCCTTCCCTTTGAAATCATCGCCGAAATCATCACCAACGCCGACGACACACCCATCTTCATCAGCTGCCTCCTCATATCCCGCAATCTCACCTGTTACGCCGAGCCCAAACTATCAAAAACGTCTCCCTCACCGGCAAGCAACTCAAATCCTTCCCCTACGCCATCGACAGAAATCCCCAACGCGCAGAACACACCGTCCACCTCGTCACCCTCTCACTGCACGTCCCCTCTTCTGAACGCGACCCCGATCACACCATCACCAACATCGAGCGTGTCGACCGCTTGCGGTGATTCGAGATAGTGCCTTGGCTGTTATCGGGTGGTGGTGGTGCAGCCGAAACATCGCCCACTACTTCGCGCTCGACAGGCTCCTCTCCATCCTCCCCAACCTCGCCTCATTCGAGAAACACGCCCGCAATGAAGCCGCTTCCCCGTATTTCCAGTATCATCTGTTCCTCCGCTCGCCCACTGCGCGGGTGCTGAAAAGACTGGTCTGGCTCAACACGGGGCGGTGCCTGCCGTTCCTCCTGGCAACACGTGAATCATTGGAGTTCTTGCAGCTGGACAGAGGCGCGGAGGGTCTCCTTAGTACTTGGCAGGCGGCGGCGCTCCCTATGGTACCATGTCTGCCCATACCGTGACTGCCATCTCCTTCCTGGCCTTCCCTGAGTCCGGTTAGGGTTTAGGGTTATAGGACATATTTTGAAATCGTAGGATAATCCTACCCGCTAAATCCCTCCTACCCCAACTGTTGTTACCCTAAGTCTACTGTAGTTTACCCTAACTTTACTGTAGTTTACCCTAACTTATTCTAATGATGCAGGCCTGCTGGATGGCCCTCTGTGATTCTTTGAACACCCCAGAGGCTGTCTGGCCTTCCAGGAAGCCTGCCGTGTGAGAACGAACGGTCAGAAAAATATTTCAGGCGGCGTGGAAGGAGCTGACGCACCTACA
>CM033829.1:1767201-1850255 GCA_019677325.2 Pleurotus cornucopiae | reverse complement strand
ATGGCCATCCAAGCAGCCCATGCTTGTACTGGGAGTGTTTCGTTACTCCCAAGCAAGCATGGACGGTGTGGATGGCTGTGCTGAGTGACTTACGACGCAGCTACCCACCCCGTATGTCACCGTGGGCTGCCTGGCTGCCCGCGCATGGCTGGGAGTAACTGTAGGTGTGTCAGCTATATCTACGCACCGTGCAGTATTTTTCTAACCGTTCTATCTCACACAGCGGGCTTCCTGGAAGGCCAGACGGCCTCTGGGGTGTTCAAATAATTCAGGAAGGCCATCCTGCAGGCCCGTATCCTAGAATAAGTTAGGGTAAACTACATTATAGTTAGGGTAAACTACATTATAGTTAGGGTAAACTACAGTATAGTTAGGGTAACTATAGTTGGGGTTAAGGGAATTTAGCGGGCAGGATTATCCTGCGATTTGAAAATATCTCCCATAACCCGCCATCTCCTATGTCCCCTCAGGTGGGATGCCCGTGACCACCCACTCGCCGGGGGAGCCCCTGTGCTCCTATGCTCCCTTTGCCTCTGTTCGCCGTGATCACTGCACGCGGTGTCCTTCAGTGTGGTCCCCTGGGCCTGCGCACGCCGGTATTACACGTCTTGCGTCCCTGCTACGTCCCTGCTGAGTACGGAGCTCTAACGTTAGTAGTTGGTACTCAATGGTAAGTCCGACTAACTCTGCCTCACCTAACCTAACCAACCAAGACAGTCGCTCGTAAACAAGCTCCGCATATAATATACCAAAACCCGAAACCTCAACACCCTAAGGACCTAATACCCTAGGGCCCTAATCCGTCGGCCTTCGTTTGATGGTCAGTCCGCGTTAGAGCTCGTAAACGAGCTCTAACGCTAGTAGTTTGTATGCAATGCTTACTCTGTAACTTTGCACGCTCACCTAACCTAACCACCAAGAGTCACTCGTAAACAAGCTCCTAAATACAATATGTTAGCACCCGAAGCCTCAACCTCCTAAGTGCCTAAGGCCCCTAAGGCCCTAATTCATGTGGTACGTCTGATTTCAAGTCTGAGAATGAGATTAAATGGATGATTCGGAGAGGAATTGTGTTAGAGCTTGCCTTCGCGAGCTCTAACACTTCAAATTTATGACTCTTAACTCTTAATTTAAGCTGTACGGTAGTAGATCATGCATATATATATGATATGAAACTTGTCTTGAGCTCAGATTGTTATGTACGAAGCTGAAAAATCCACCCAGAGCAACCAAAAATATGTGATTTTGGCCTGGCCTAACCCAGCATTAGGCCGGGACTCAGTGGATAGAATACTGACCCCGGCTTCAAGCCCGCAAGTCCACGATTCCGCGCAGACGATCTACCGCCAACGCCACGCCAATCCCTCGCATCTAAGCACGGCAAAACGTCTGTCGACTACGTGCGCGTGTATCCAACGTCTCCAACATCGACGTGGCCGACGATCTGCGCGCAGATTCCGAGGACGGCTTGTTGGCGTTGATTTCCGGCCTCGTTCGTCGTCGTTACAAGCGTTCGAGAGTGTATCGATGACGTTGGATGTCTGTGGCATCGCCTGGTGAGTTCAGCTCGCGTGTCTCGATGCGAACCGACGGCTTACCTCTTGATATAGTCCTTTTATGTGCACACCCGTAGGACGACGTGCTAGGGCTGTTCGCTCGGTGTCTGCGATGCCGCGGATGGTGAGTAAGTTACTCTTGCATCGTGACGATCCAACCCACCACTCCGTTCGACGGCTTTCGCGACGCCTCTCAACCGTTCAGCCCGCTCTCGATTCGTGGGGTAGTCCCTGGGTTCTGGGGCTAGCCACTGGGCCCGCGGTTGGAGTCGGTGGGAGGAGAGGGTACCGTAGAAGGCTGGAGCGTCGTAGGCGGTTGAGCGCGTCTAAGAGGGACGTAGGAGGGTCTTGCGAGCGCTTGATGGTGTCACGTTCGAGGAGAGAGAGAGCAGCGTGGGTTTGTAGTTGGTCCCGCCCCGTTGTATGATGTACGGTACGTCCCAGGGCCGGGATATACACGATACACTATACATCAGGGCGGGGCTTTGTAGCTTCCATCGTACCCGGCGTCGATCACCATGGTCACTGGCGGACGGGCGGTATCCTCGTAGGAGGGTCCCGAATCAGTATCGCGGCGGTGATGGGGAGGGAGGCACAGGCGATGAGCCTCATGCGTGCGGTGCGACGTGTTGGACGCGTGATCAAGACATAAGTGGGGTGTGAGCGTACCTCTGGTTATCTGCACCGGCTGACCCGCTTCCTCGCCCTTTCGTTCGCCTGTCTCCTGTCTTGTTCGTCCCGCATGTCTCCTTGGGATTGAGGGAGAGTAAAGGCCGTTGAGAGAGAGAGAGGTCTCTCGTCGTTGCCTGGTACCACTTGACAACGGCGAAAGCTCATGCTCGGCGCCATCTACCCCCGATGCATCCTGCGACTCCCTGCCGTCACCGTCCGGCCCCGTTCGATTTCGTGCCTACGCCGCCGACGCCTCCGCCACCTCCGATTCTCAATGTCGATTCTCGTGTCCCCTTTCTCGTGTATCGTTTGCCGTTTCTCGTTTGTCCGATTCTCGTGTCTGGTTTCTCGTTTCTCGCCTCTCGTATCTCCGTTTCCCGTTTGCCGTGTCCCATCCCTGGCTTCCCAGCGTGGATTCCTCAGCGCTCGGCTCGGGGTGCAGGGTGGACGCATGGGGTAGCGTAGCTGGATGGAGTAGGATACCGAAGTTCCAGGGTAGCGGAGTCGACCGGGATATAATGCTGGGATATGATGATGGCGAAGGGTTGCCCTCGCGCCTGTTCTCTCATTTCGTCCCTACCGATCCCCGCGAATCGTTCCATCATGTCATCTCCCGTTGCTTCGTTAGTTCGTGTGTTCGTGGGTCGTATGCCATTGCGCCTCCACCCGCTCCTCGTCTGTGCTCGCGCGTGGAGTCCGTGTGTCAAGGAGTCGACTGAGGCAAGCGCCGTCGCAGAAAAGCGTCAGCGCGCGCTCGCTCACTCGAGAGGGGACGCACCTTGTTCATTCTCCATTCACGCTTCTCGTCTTGTTTTTTCTCTCCCGTTCTCGTTCTCCCTCTTGTTCTCCTCCCAATCTTCTCTGCCGTCGTCCTTGTTCGTTCACTGACACGTTCCCCGAGGAATGTACGCGCGACGTTCGCCCGAAGGCCGTCGAGGCCGTCTGCGGTGGTATAAGGCGGCTGGGTGGGAAAACCAAGGCGGGCGCGAGCTTACCTGGGTGGTTCGGCGCCGCTTGGGGCCGATATGACCTATAGCTATCCCTCAAGTGAAGTCTCCGTTCTGGTCGTTTTGCTCATTTTCTCGGGCTTCCCCTTTAGTCTGTAGCATTTTCCTTTCGTGGTATTGATTTGGGGCGAAGGGTAGGCGTTGGGTGTGATTGGGTGGCGGAATGGGTTGGTGGAAGACGTGGGAGGTGTGTTTGCGGCCGCGGGACGTATAGATCGATCGGCTAAGTGAGTGAATACGTCAGTGAGAGTAAGGAGTGAGAAGGAACGAAACGGGGAACGTACTGAGTTAGTGCCCACTAAGACCCTTGGGCGGCGGCGTTCCCTCCTGGTATCGTCCCACTAACGACCGATAGCCTCGTCGAATACCGACCTTGGTGAGTTTGTCGTCGTTTTGGACATCCCGAGGCACTTGCTGACGTCTGTTTTCCAGCCTTTCCCCCCCTCTCCTGATGGTGCTCCAGCAGCGGCGTCGTTCTCTGTTGGTGGTTCATGCCGCGCAAGACGGCGTGCGTAGCGGGCAAAGGAGGTGGGAAGGGCGGGTTGTGGTCGACAGGCAGCATGGAGAATGGGAGGATAGGGCGGGCGCTGCGTGACGGGATATGATGGTAAGTGACTTGCCCTCTGTACGTGACGGGTACTCACCTTATGCTGCGCCTTCTGGTCTGGTCATCGTCAACGCCAATGCCTCGTTGGCTCTCCCGCTGCCATCCTTCGTCTACCCCCTCCCTACGTCTCCACCACCTGCTGGTCTTCGTCTCTTTCCCGTTACCCCGACTCGCGCCGGCCTGGTAAGGGAGTCGCAGCCTCCCGAGCAGCCCCCCGCCTGCATCTTTGATCATCGTGTCGCGTTGGCGTGTATCATCGTCTTCGGAGACGGTCGTGGTGTTCTTCCGGGCTGAAGGTAGAGGAAGGGGGGCGAAGAAGCTGCGTCGAGGGCGTTACCGCGATTGCTGCCGAGGTGAGTCTGCTATTCGTCGCCTTGTCCCGAGCGTGGTCTCTAGGACTTCGTTCTTGTTTGTAGTCGCGGCACAACGCATCCAGGCGTGAGGTGAGTGGCCATTCAGTTGTCGGCATTGCGACTGGGGTGTCTGAGGCAGGGAGGTTCT
Organism: Pleurotus cornucopiae; assembly: GCA_019677325.2. Taxonomy (NCBI): domain Eukaryota; kingdom Fungi; phylum Basidiomycota; class Agaricomycetes; order Agaricales; family Pleurotaceae; genus Pleurotus; species Pleurotus cornucopiae. The sequence continues at coordinate 1,845,912 of CM033829.1, read as the reverse complement.
TTCGTCGTGGGCGAAGGGGACGATGGGCGGTGCTAGACGGCGGTATAAGTTGGGGAAGTCGGACACACTGTATGGGTATGGTGAGTCAACATACGGGGTTCCTACAGTAGAGTACGCACCTATTCGAGTCAATATACCCATTCCGATCGCCTTTCCTGCTAGGGTCCTTCGTCTCGTGAAGGGCGTAGCGTACATGAGAGAGTTGGGGTTGTTGGCTGCGTAGCTAGTGCTGAGTCTGCGGGCGCGATCTATAGGTCTGGTGAGTGGACAGAACGGGATTGTATGATAGAATACGCACCGATTTGAGTCAATTTACCCGTTACGATCCCCCGAACCTGGTCGTCCCTCCTCAGTCCGTGTTGAGTGTACGGCACTGCGTACATGAGAGAGTTGGGCGCGTTGGCAGCGTAGCTTGTGGGATCGTGGGATCATGTGAGTGGAATGATGGTGCAGGAGATTAACTTGAGTTGGTGTTTTGACGTGTCCGCGTTGACGTCGTGCTGCTTGTCGTCGAAGTTGAAGTCGAAGAGCGCCGGCGCCTGTTTCTTGATCGTTAGGTAAGTGTGCGCTCGGCTCTGGCTGTCGCCGTCGACTGACCAGAGTCTGGGGTTCGGGGTCTGCGCATTCGTGAGTATCATTTGCATTTTTGCGGAGCCAGACGGCCTTACAGATGTATGCTTGGAAGCTTTGCTCCATGGTCGTTGTCATTCATCCCCGGATGTCGAAGCGCGAGAGATGGCCTCAACCTCGAACTGGAACGAGACGAAACGAAATGGGAGGTGAGTACAGGTATCAACTAAGTATGCTCGTACTCACTCACACGTATACCTCAGCTCCCAGACCCGCCCTCATTCCAGCTCCCTCACCCACCCTCGTTTTAGCTTTGGGTTCGCCTTGGTGCAGTCCTAAGATCGTGGTGGCAACGTCCGCAATCACCTGCTGCACCCCATACACGAGTCCATCCCGTTATCCCGATGTTGATTCTCACGCCTGCCCTTTGTCTGTGGCTGCCTTTGGTCTATTCGTTTTCGTTCTGCTCGCTGTATTCTGCTCGCTGATTGTTCCGCCCTTCCTGTGTCTAGGTGGCTGGGTACTGAGGTGGCGTGTCCATCGGCTCAAGCGTCGAGGAACCAGGGAACTAGCTCGACCTGGAACGAAACGAAAGACAGAGTGAGCGCGCATATGAACCACGTATGCCCGCACTCACATGCACATAAGCGCAAGTGTGGCCTCTTTGTTTCGTTTTTGTGAGGGTCTCGTTCTGGGTTGCTGTGAGCCGCCGACTGCGTGCTCGTACCCCGCTGTTTGTATCATCTGCATGCGTTCGTCGCGGAGGACAGAGGGGCCGGGATTAAAATTGGAGGTGTCGGCGCGCGTGCTGGTGCAGGGCTCGGTATGAGGGAGTGAGGTGAGTCGGCCTCTTAGGTTGAGGGCGACATAGATGACGAAGATACATATATACCTGCCCCATTGCATGATGCACGGTACGTCCCAGGGCCGGGATATACGCGATGCACTATACATCAGGGTGGGGAGTTGTAGCTTCCATCATGGTCGACGTCAATCACCATCGTCGCTAGCGGTATCCTTGTGGGCGGGTGGCGACCTAGTATCGCGATGGTGATGGAAGGGAGAGGCACGGGCGATGAGTCTGATGCCTGCGGTGCGACGTGTTGGACGTGTAATCGAGACGTAAGCGCATCCTGCGAGACGTTAAGGGCCAGGCGATGAGTGACATCGACGCGAGAACGTACCTCTGGCTCCGCTAATCGCCTCTCCGCCTGCTGCTCCAACTGCCGCGGAACGAGGGCCCCGTCTAATTCATCCACATCCTGACACTGTCTCTGCTCACTTTGCAACATCCGCCTTACTAGTCCCCGGGCATTTCTCGTATATTTGTGTTCGTGTTCGCGGATGTTCGTATGCGCATGCGTGTTCGTGTGCCTTCACGTTCCCGTCCTTCGTTTATCGACTCATCCGCCCATAGTCGCACATGCATATGGGCTCTTCCTCCCAGTCAGTCTGCTTCCGCGTTTGTTTGTAGTACTTGGCTGGCTGGCATCATTCGTTCCCCGTCCCCGTTTCCCGTTCACTCGTTTGGCCTCGCGCATCGAGTAGTGTATACCTCACATGCGTGTCATTCTACACGTTCACCGTCCGTCTGCGTGTCTGCCTTCGTCTTTGCACTTGTACTTACGCGCGTTCGAGATTCAGCTCCCATCTTTCCACAGACGCGCGCTGACCCTCTCTCTCACACACGTTCACAGCTGCAGTGTGAACTGTCCCCGCTGCGCCGACTCCCGACCGTGAGCCGTACGCCGTAGATCCATAACGCAAACGCGGCGGCCTTGACGACGATGGTGCCGCATGCACACGCAGGACGAAGAAGGATGGGGAAATGGGAGAATGGAGGATTGGAGGATTGCGTGGTGGTAGAGCAGTCTAGCGCGCGCCATGTCCAAGGTTTGTCGTCGTTGTCGTCCACCGCTTGGTTCTTCGTGTATCGTCTCGACTAACCTCCCCTTCGTTTTCCATCCAGGCCCTTCCTTCTCTCCATCACCGCCGCCAATCCTCGGCGTTCGGCGGCCTCCCTCCTTGTCTTCCCCCTCGTTCTTGCTCTCTCGTTCTCGCGCTCGCACCCTCTTCCTCCTCCTCCCTGTTTCGCAGAACGAACGCCTTGCCCGCCATCGGCGCCCCATCGCGCTTGCATCAGCGTCGTCTTGTAGCGTCGTCAACCCAACACATATTTAACCCTATGTGTTCGAGATGTTGTGCAAGGCGTGGGGTGGGGTCTTGGCAGAAGCCGGAGCGTGCAATAGATGCCCTGAGTGCGTGAACGCGTGAGTAAGAAGTCAGAGAGAATAAATGGGGTACGCACCGGGAGTATACCCGTTGACAACAGATTGGAACGCGTCGACGACACGCGAAGGGGCCGTTCAGTTGCCCTGAGATACTCTGGTCGTCGTCGGGGCTTGTTTACGCGTCGGAAAGGCGAGATGAGGCGTAGAGTGGCGGACGAAACACTGCCGCCAAATAGCGCACTTTGACGAAAGGCACGCCTGTCTCTGTCCTCGTCCTTAGCCCTGCCTTTCGCACTCGTGACACCCGCTGTCAAGCCAATTGCTCTCGTCCTGCTGGCGGCTAGCGGCGCTGCCTTGGTTTCGCGGCCTGCCATGGCGCAAGGGCGAGGTACAGCTTGTCGGACTCTGGTCCTCAGGCATCCTGAGGCCTATTACCTCCCTCGCCTTCTCGCCATTCCTTCCCCACTGGCTCCACCAGCACTGGCCCCGTCCCTGGCGTCTGCCGCCTGCGAGCTCCCTCGCATCCTCCACATTGGTTTCGTGGCCCAACGTGTCAACGTCAACGTCTCCTACGGATGAAGACAGGGCTGACCTGCCGACGCGGGGGTCTCTGGTGTTGGTGATTGTTGAGGAAGACACGCTTGGGCGCGGCGCCTGTGTGCCAATTGTTAGGTAAGCGTGCGTGCGCCCACTCCCGACCGTCGCAGTACGCCTGTAACCAGAATTCGGCCTTAACGATGAAGGTGGTGCGTCAATAGGGGATTGGGTGGGGGGGTGGAGCAGTCGTGCGCGTCAGGCTCGATGCTCGATTCGAGCTACGCTCTAAGGTTCGCCGCCGTCTTCTTCCTTCTTAGGCGCTTCGTCTCTAACCCTTCGTGTTCCGTCTAGGTCTTCTCTTCTCTCCGTCCTCGCTGCCCATGCTCGGGGTTCGACAGCGTTGACAGCGCCCACGTCTGGCTTGATCTCCACGGTACGTTCTCCCTTCCGACATTCGGACCTTATTCAACATCTCCGTTAGCTTTCTACGCCTTCCCTCCCTCTCCTCCCTCTCCTCCCTCGTTTTTTCCTTCCTCTGTGCCTCCTCCTCCTCGCTCTCGTTGTCTTCCTCGTTCTCGGACACTCTCACCCTCTCCCTCTGTTTTGCAGATCGAACACCTTACTCGGCATTGACATCCACATCGCGCTCAAACCAGTGTCGTCTACACCTGCCAACGCAAACGCAAACACAAATTAGAGACGTCGCCGGGAACGTAGAGCAGGCGTAGATAGCTACGAAAAGGTAAGAACAAGTTAGTTTAGGATAGTAGTGAATGTAGACGAGCTGACTTACACATGTTTTATTTGTTTCCAATACGAATCGCGAGGCTATAAATCCACGAGGACGTTAGCGACGATACGGGGCATCAATCAAAGGAACGAACGAACCAAAAGCGAACCCACGGCACCATGTAAAACCTTATGGTCGACGCCGAATCCAGGATCGCGACCGTCGACACCAAGTCGAAGCGGGAATTCAGGAAGCTCTGCTAGAGCTCTCTGCATCGTCGTCTGCAGTGTTCGGCGGTGCACGTTGTTCGCCTATCCAGAATTCATCGTCGCAGTATTTGCAAGTCGGCGGCGGGACAACTCGGTCTTCAACCCAGTGTGACTCGTTTTCTAACGGGATGGGGTCAGTTCGGATTCGTAGGATGGAGACTGACTGACTTACCCGTTCTCAAAGCGTTCTGATACGTGGCTGATATTCAAAATCCATGGTCGTCGTCGTCGTCGTCAATTGTTGATGCGTAACCGAGCCGGCCTAGCACCGAAACGAACACTCTGACGGGGTTTTCATTTATTGTACCGGATTCGTACGTGGTCCTGCTACACCATACATTGGAGCACGTACTCATTGCTGGCTGGGCTCCAAACGGCGGCGGTGACAGCGGCTGCATGTACGGAGGGTATTGCGGTGAGGTCTAGGAGATTGGGATGGGTGACTGAAGGGTCGCGGAGGAGCGTACTCGCGTCCTCCTTCGTTCGTTCCCTGTTGCGCGTTGGCGCTCTGCCGTTCTTCGTCTCCGTTCTTCGTCTTCTTCTCATTCGTTTCCCCCGTTCTCCCCTGCATTCTCGCGTTCGCCGTCGCAGCGTGCTAGCAGTCTGATACTCGCCCTCGCCGTCCCCGAGTCCTCTCATTCGTTCGCTGGTGCGCTGGCTGGCTGGTTAGAACTCGAACGGGAGACGAGGGTTGCGCGTTGCGCGCTGCACGACAAGCATGCTGGGGCAAAAAGGTGTCAGCCGCGTTTGTGCATTCGTTCGCGTTCAAAGGGCGACGCACCTTTTATTTTTCTCCATCCCATCCCCTGTCGTTTCCCCTTCGTTCTCACTCCCCTCTTGTCCATCATCCTTCGTTTCTCGTTGCATTTCGTTCCCCTGTCGTTCCCTTGTCGTTTCCCCTCCTCCGCATCTCGTCGCCTCGTTCCCGTTCCCGTGTTGATTCCCCATTTCCTCAACGCTCGTGCATGGGTGTGTGCTAGCCGTCGAACTCGTCTACGGGCGAGTCGTCGGTCGCCTTTTGGTGTTTCGGCGTCGGTGTTGGGATCACACCGCGCTCGAATTCGAAGTCGGGGCTTCGTTGGAGTTTGGGTTTGCGCGCGGGTTCGTATTGGTGTTGGAATCGGAGCTGGAGTTGGTGTTGGAGTGAGTCTTCGCGCGCATTGGCGTCGGCGTTGAGATTGCGACGCCGTTGTATCGCGTGCTTCTCGTCTCGGAGGCGCGAGGGACGGCCAATCGAGCATGGGAGTGGAAGTGGAAGGGGATTGGGGAGGCCGGGCACGGATCTGTGCGCGACGGAGTTGTGCGTTAGATGTTCAGGATCGCCAGAACGAAGTAGGGGAGTGCGTACCTATGTATGTGTGTTCCTTGTCCTTTCGTTCGCCCGCCTCTCGTGTCTCCTGCACCCTCGTTTTCTCTTCCATTCTGACTTGCTACTTCGATGCCCGACGCGATCTGGCGGACGGAACGTTCAGCGCGCGGACTCGGTGTTCTGGTTGAGTTTGGGTGCGACGTTGGAGGTTTTTGGCGGGAGAGAGGGGCGAAGGGAGGAGGCGGCTGTTTGAGTGCGGTTTGGCGCGCGGAGTGTGTACAGGGAAGACACCGTTGATGGCTGGGATGGAAACGAATGGAGGTGGAGAGTGGCGCGGCGTTCATGCAGCGTCCGCACGGCGAACGTGGTCGCTCGCGTCGACGGTGCGTGCTCTTCTCCCTCTTCCTGTGTTTCTCGTTCGTTCATGTCCCCGTTCGTGTCCCCCCCCCTCGTTTCTCTCCCTCTCCTAGTTCGTCTCCCTTGCTCCCTCAACTCTCCACTCGTCTCCCCTCCCTTCTACGTCCCATCCCTCCGCTCGTCCCTCGTGCTAACATGCGTATCCCGTCGCAGTGACCTCGCCTCGTAACCAAACGGCCTTCGACGCGTCGAATCGGTGGCGATGTGGCGGAGGTCGTGGTTCGCAGCTGGTAGACAAGGCCAAAGGCCAACTGGGGGCGATGTTGGAGGTGGAGGCGTAGAGGCAGTCGTGCTGGCATAGCGACGGCGAGGTTTGCGACCGTGAGTGTTACCGTGAGTGTTGTCTTTCGTTCGCGTTTCGCATCCCCCTCCGTTTGGCCCCCTTCCTTTCTCCTGGTCGTCTTCTGCGTTTTTTGCTGACACGCTCGCGAGTTTTTCCCCTTCGCATTCCTCTGCTAACGATCTCCTGGTGTGCAGGCTTTCGGGCGATGACGGAAGGTCGCGATGGTGGTGAAAGCGCGACCATGGCACTGACGAAACGGAGGCTTGCTGCTCTGGCGCTCGTCTGGCGTCGGCTCACCTCTGGATGAGAAGGAAGGGCGCCACAGTGACTGTCCTGGGTCAGACCATGCTGGTAAGTCGTCACACCTCGTAGAGAGTGCGGGAGCTTACCTTGCAGCTTAGTTCCCAAATCGTAGAGTCCTCTGCTGCCCTGTCGAATGTCCCATCGCCGAACGAGCCCAGCGCCGTCGTTTTCGTTGTGTTGACAGCTAGCAGGGGTGCTCTGGCATCGCTCTTCACGGTGGTATCGAGGGAGGACGATGGGGGTACCCCGCATTGTGGCGCTCGAACCAGCGCCACGTGCGCGATCGAACTCCGCTCCGTTCCGTTGACCGAGTCCCGACTTCAAGCTCACCACTCTCTCATGCCTACCACAACGACGGCGACGACACTAAGGACATCGACAACAACTAGAGAAGGCCGTGGCGCCCCCATTTCACTCCAATCCCCCCTACTCCGTGTCTCCCTGAGTGAGAGGGCTCTGGCGCGTATCCACCAATGGAGAACATGCCCAGGATCCAATTCCGCTCATTCTCAAGGCGAACGAGGCGGCGAACACGTGTCCAGAATGTCGGATGAAGGAGAGAAGGAGTGAAAATGGAGAGATACCCGTCAGGTGAGTCTCCACACCATTGGAAAGGCCATCTCATTCATGTAGCCTTCATTGGACGTGCGCGACAGCTGTAGGAGCGCGAACGAAACCACACGCTAGCCCGACCAGAAGGCCCCACCATCGAGGGCCCTCAGGTGTCATCGAACACCCCACTGCCCCCAGTCTCACGCCTTGCGCAATCCATCCACGACTGGCGCGTCCGGTCTCGCCCCAGCGCCGTCTTCAAACTTGCGACTGCATTAAATCCCCCTTGGTGCCCTCGCCCACAGTCGTGGTTCAGAGAGAAAGCTCCAAGGCGGAATGACATGCGCGCATACACGGACGTCAAACACGACATCGGGAGTGGGCAGGTATTCGGGTGCGAGTGTATAGTCAGAGGAGGAGGGTTGAACGGGAGGGCCGTAGGGGCGCAGGGGCCAACACTATGGCAGGCAGCCCAATTGCGGTACGTGATTGGACATGCAGGCGGTGATACATACTTACATGCGGCAGATGACRTTGGCGGCGAWTGGAGGGATTGCGACATTGCTGTCTCGCTGACGCGTGCCCTCCTTCGACGAGATGCCTGCAACCGCTCCCTCTGGTGCCTCCTTTCCCTGTCCTCCCTGCTCACGTGCGCCAATCGCAACTTTTGCGAGCCCCTGAGTCCTCCTTGCTCACGTGCGCCAATCGCAACTTTTGCGAGCCCCTGTCTCCTTGCGTGCTTACTGAGGCAGACCCTAGTCTCTTCGCCTGCTCACGTGCGTCACCCGCAACTTTTGCGGGCCCCTGTCTCCTCGTGTGCTTACTGTCTCCTCCCCTGCTCAGGTGAGTCGCCCGCAGACCCTTGTCTCTTCGTCTGCTTATGGCTGTATCCTCTGCTCATATGTGTAGCCCTAGGCCCTTTCTCCTCGCCTACGCCTAGATGGTGGTACAGTGCTGGGTCCACGTTAGAGCTCGAAAACGAGCTCTAACGCTTTGAGTGCGCGCTCGATATTAGCTCCGAGTAATCATTTGTTGGTGAGTCCGTCTTGCGTAACTCACGAACCTCAACAAGACCCTAACCGCTAACAGGACGAGCTCGTCACCGAGCTCTGGAATAAAATAGATTGAATCCTAATCCTTAACACCCAAGCCCTAAATCCTAGGTCGTGGTACAGTGCTGGGTTCGCGTTAGAGCTCGTAAACGAGCTCTAACGCTTTGAGTGCGCGCTCGATGTTGGCTCTGAGTCATCAATCATTGGTGTGGGTGTGTTAGAGAGCTCGTTCACCACCTTCTATGTAGCTATACATACAGATCTGTACTATGAGATGTTATTACAATTGTCTTTCATCGTGATTTGTCCGCACGTGGTGACATTGATTACATGAATAGTGTTTTCCTGCTTGAGGCAGTGGTGAAAAACCATAAAATCTGTCGTGCTAAAAGCTCCATTAGCCAGGGCTTCAAAGGATAGGACTAAACTGGGTTATAGACATTCTGGTCTCGTCGATATCAATGTCCGTGTTGAAATGTTCAACGACAGCGGATGTGATGGCGATACTGGATCCGACAGGTAACTCGACCGCAATCCCGAGCTGCCGAAGAACTATATGACCCCCAGCTTTGCTATTGAAATGACCGAGTGGGGTGATTACGCACCACCCACCCGCTAGATTCAGATGGTCGGAGTGGGGAAACGTAACGGTTCGTGGGCCGACATTGAAGCCAATGGCACTGAAAACGGAACGTTCGAAGTTAACGGTGAGGTTCGGGTGATGCTTCAGCAAGGAAGATAACGTTTCGTCGTATAGTTGGTACATCCTTGGAGCATAGGCCTTTAAAACAGCTTTGAAAACGTAAGAATATACAAACAATCTAAAGTTACTTGTACTTACATGACTGCATAGACGCTATCCGTCGTATGGCATCGTTACCCAGCAACTCTCTGACAGCATTGTCGGCTTCTCGAGAGGGCTGTCTGAGATTACTGACTATCTGTGAACGTATAAGTATTTGATAGGGAAATCGAAGCGGAGCTACCTTTTGACCACCGCCAAAGCTAATACCCGATACTAACTGACCATACGACCCTCGTCGGTGAGTTTGTTGCACTTGATCGAGATTGGCTGTAGTCGCAGCCTTCCGGAGTGCTTCCGCCGCTTCTTCGCATACTTGCGCCCAAGAGCTAGTGCTGGGGTTCTGGGCTGTCCGTGGTGGCTGTCTGATAACGGCGATGATGAGATCGTCTTTATCGACGATGATCCTAGAGACGCTGGAATAGTTTAGTACAGATGTTGTCGTTTTATTAAGATATACGTACCCATCTACCCATGGTATGATGGCCATATCATCCATCGCGGCAACTTCTGCTGTCGTATAAACCCGATGTTCGATCGCCTTGTCATCTCGACGTCCATGCCATCCCGTTGACACTGCAGGAGCAGATGTAGCGTCATACTCGACGAAAATCGGAACGGCGTTGTTCCGTCTTCGTCTGGATACATCCTTGATACCATCTGCGCCGATGGATTGGGCTTTAGAACTACGTCGTTTTCTTCGACTATCCTTCTGGCGTTGAGACATCAATTGCTTGCGAGTCAGTGTCTTGGTGGCCCTCTGCGACAAATCGGCGTCAACTGTAGCCGCCGTGGGTCCAGGTGGTATGGCCAGAGAGCGGGTAGACGCTATTTGCATTGCCGTAGATGTCTCTAAATCGTCATCGCCATTGTCGTCGTCGGTATTTACCTGTTCGTGTATCTGATGCTTTGCCAAAAGCTCACGCATAGATATATTGACTTTAATAGCGGTACACTCTGCCTACAAAGAATAGTCAGAAATCATATATACTAATGTTCAAAGGTGTACGAGAATATTGACGCTCCGAAGTATCACGTATGGTACGTTCCAGGGCCGGAATATACACAATACGGACACTACGAAGAGGCAGATAAACAACGTACACGTCAGTCTCAGACATACCATATGAGATAGAGTCCAAAAGAATCAAAAATGGTGAACGTCAAGGGAGTGGGTAGGAAGTGGTAAGAAAAAAAAAGCACACGAGGCGAGCCTGCCTCCAGTGCGGACTACCGAGGGTATGTTACGTAAATAAATACAACATGGTCAGAGGCCGTGGTCTATATACGAAGCGGACAAAAGAGGGCCAAGGTATGAAGACAGTTAACTGTGTACGTGCGCAGAAGATGGGGATAACGTCTTTGAAATAAGGGTTAGAAAGGGTGATGTACGAATAGAGAATACGTATCAGCTCACCATGTAACTTGTGATAAAGCTCGCGGCCATCTGTTCGCTCGCTTGAATTACCGGTCTACTTGACTTGACGTTGCGTCTCAATTCAGCCGTCCATGCCCTACTTGTTTTGAGCGGTTGCCCACCGCTCTGAAGACCCTCTAGATGAAACCGGTACCATCGTTCGGCATCGGGGGACCATTGTCCTGCATCATACCCGGAGTCGAGAAATGTCTCATGCCGTGGCCAGTATGAACAGATGCCTCGTATTGCACCTTCAAAATGAAACACACCGGTGATTATCTCTGCAGTATTGCTTGATAACGCGTCATCGAAATAGGAAACGAGGCTGTCGGATGCAACTAGCTCGTTGGCGTATACAGGGCCAGCAAGGACAGTGTCGACCGATACGGCATGTTGACTGAGTCGCCACAGAATGCCACCTCGAAGTAGAGCATTCCTTCCGACTCGCGTTTGTAGGATCCCGTCCCTCAACTGTTCGTAACCCGGGTAGAAGTCATGAGGGGTTGTATTGGCTGCGGTGATAATTTGCAACAGTGGGTTTGCAGCGGGGGCAGATATGGACGGGCAAGATGGTGCCCTAAGCGATCGTGTTACGACGGTTCTAAATGGAACCCCAAATTGGAGGAACACCTTTGCTGCTTCGTGTATGGTTTGGATCTGGGGTTGTCGATATATAGACAAGACTGCGGTTGGACTCGTCGTAGCAATCGACCATTCGCACGGGTGATCCTTGGTCGAAGATATGATGTAGCAGTGTCGCCCGCATGGTGTATTGGCTATTGTAAGGGTGAAGGCATGTTGTCGGGCAAGGATGGCACTATCTGGAGAAATGTCCCATTGCGAGGGGAGCGGCGTCGACAGATTGCCGATATTTTTCATGACGTTCCACCAGCTAACGACGCCCGCTATGGTAGAACTAGACAAAGAAGTCATGTCTTTGAACAAGAGATATAAGAATGGGTTGGTAGAATCTTGGGCGAGAGCGTCAGAGTTGTATAAGGCGACGTGAGACGGGGAGGACGTTCCATTATCAATCGAGTATCCGTGTCTAAGCTTGAGATACGTGTCGATAGATGGTATCGTCATTTGAACAAACGTTTGGCTCGTATCTGGAGGAGATGGTTCTAAGTGAGGCGACTGAGAATTCTCGGGGACCGTTTGCGATTGGCTGTTTTTCTCGTCGTCCTCTTCATCATCCTCTTGTATGTATTGCTCGTAAACTTCAATGGGGTTGGGATCGGACGAGCCTGTCTCCCAAACAAACCCTCCGTAGTTCTCCACAGTCGACAGGTTATTGGAGACGGCTGTACTGGGTGGGTGTGCGGTAACGCCGTCGAACGCATTCGCAATCATGGCGCTCTTCTCTGCATCGACTACGTATCGTGTTTTTGCAATATCCATAGCGTATGCGGGAGGATAATACACAAACCGCATTATAGGGTCGACGCACATTCGAGTGTCGTCTTTGCCCCAGAGAAGCCAAATGGGCACGTTTGCTCGAGCGAGTCGATGAAAGACCCGTCCCCAGTGAGTCGCGTGGGGATCAATTATACCGCCCACTCTATATCCATAGGAGAATTTAGTTACGAACGACGTTTGCAATTGGATCATGGCGACGGAATCCAAAGACAGGCTGGATCGTCGAAGGTGGTAAACGGCGTCACTAAACGCTTCAGCGGGAGAGGATCTCAGCCATATTGCGAACGCGAATGAAACGTATGCGGAAAGTATCTTGAAACGGTGGATGGCGGTTCGGCAGCTGGAATATACGGTGTCGAATTTTCCACTTTCTTTGTACCCGCACGTATGTGGAAGTCTGAGGTCGACTAACGCAGGCATATCGAACTTTTCGGTGGTACGGTAGGACCATAATAGTACGTCCCCTACATCCTTGAGCAAGGTTTCGAGCCGATTCCATTTGATTTGCGTGACGTAGTCGAGGGACCAGTACCCGTTAGAGTTTCGACGGATGAGTCGGCATAGTTGATCTCCTGTAAGATCGATTGGTTCAAACAGCGTGCCCATATCCAGCGTACCCTTAGGATATAACGCGAGGTAGATGTTGCCGTCGTGTAATAGCCTTGGTTGCCGCAAAGACGAGTGTTTGATGTCATCTAGGCCGGTCGTGATACTGTGCGGTAACCCGGCGCCGCTTACGTTGACGAGGAGACCTTGTTCCGTATGCCAGTACGGCGTCTTGACCTTGTCCAGCGAAGGCTTCGCTTGGGGAACCGATCTAGGAGTGACGACACCTAAAGACGGACCGGGCAAACCCCGGCCTCGGTAATTAAGCGGGTAAGGTCGGTAACGAGATGACCGGGGCGCATTAGAGTCTTCGTGTTGACTGTCCATCCTGACCAGATGTAGAGCACGAACGTGACGGATGAGCAGCGAGGTGTTCTCGGCTGGCCACCGTATGCGAAGATGAGCGCGACGGATGAGCAGCGAGGTGTTCTCGGCTGGCCACCGTATGCGAAGATGAGCGCGATGGATGAGCGACTAGCTGGTCTCAGCTGGCCGTCGACGCTATGATCAGAAGAGGAAGTAAATTACAACGTAGTATACGCACCTAGGATAAAGCCTTTCGTGTCGCCGTGTCTTAGACGCAAGTCTTGTCCGGAGAAAGTGGGTGAGCGAACTATAGAGTGGCGGGTAAGTATACGGCTTGGTTTCAAAGGATATCGCACTTACTTGACGAGTTACGCGCGGTCAATTGGTAAATGAACAGCGAGGATGGTAAGAAAGTCAGAGCGAAACGCAAAGTCCGTTCAGACTCCGACGGGCGCTCAAGCGCTCGTACCGTGGTCCGATTACGTCATGTGGTTCGAGTTCATTACCTCCTGGTACGGTATGTGTAATTACAACGTGCGAGCGTGGACGGACCCCATCCGTACGCTCCGACAGACTACTTTCGAGCGATAATTGGGTGCTGTGATGTGGTACGCTGCATTGACTACTACTGTCGTGGTTTATCTGACGCGAAACCCGTCTATCGTATAGATAGACAGTCGCCCTGTCCGTACTAAGATATGTCTTGTGCCGACGAACGCGTCACTGAATAACAAACCCGTCGCACTAGGGACATCCTGTGCCGCGATTTGATATACCGTACTGGGGACATCTCGTACCGTGTGTACAGGAGCGTTTACTTAGCGAGGATCGGATACTACAACCCTATAACGACGCCAACTTGATAGGCCCTCGATAGTCTACGCGGCCTCTCGCCAACCTATCATGATAATTCGAGAACGCGTTGCCCAATTCGTCTAGTAATATCGTAGCGTCGGGCATCACCTGTTGCGTCCACGTACGATGATCGTCGGCTGCTCGCTCGACATTGGCCTGTTCGAATACATCCCTTTCGTAACGCACCCTCGATGGCCCTTATCCACCTGGGACCCATACACGTATAAATCCTAATTCAAGTACTTAAGGTATTAGGGATGATGTCATATTATCTAGGGTCTCGAAAGGTACATCAATGAATAGTATTGCGACGACGAATTCTTTACCGACGAAGGCTGTATGTCAAACTACCTTTTCCTCTCGGACATCTTCTTGTTGTAAGCGACGAAAGCCTCGGCCAACGAAGAGCACAACTCCACGGCCTCTGGCATGTTCTTCTCTGACCAAGTGTCGAAGTCATCGCCCGGTAGCGTCTCATCTGCGTCCCGGAGCCTTTTCTGCATCTTGGCCAACGATCCCTCCATAGACGTGATGCATTGAGTGCTCGTGGCGGCGTATGGCGCGTAGTCTTTGACGAGGCCGACAGTTTCGCCGCTGCACGTATCGTACCCGCTGAAAATCCAAAGGCGTGGGCGGGCTGTACTCAATATGTTGACAGTCATCATGCTGTGGTAGATAGCGAGACCCACTGCGGCGTCTGTCGCAGCGTCTGGAGCATAGAGTCAGTATTGGAAGAGCGGGTCGATATGCTTCGCATACACGTGTAATGCTCATCGCTTAGCTCCCCATTCCACTCCTGCGCCGGTTGAAAGTCCTTGTTCAGCCCCCGACCCAGCCATACCTTAGATAAGGTCTCCAACGCGACACAGGACGAAAACTGCAGCCCGGAGGTCGCCCCTGATAGGTCGAACATTCTATGGAGTCGTGAAAGCTCTCCTGCGCCTGCCAATTCGACCTCGTCTGAGTGCATGAGGGCCTTGGCATCCCCTGGAATACACCCTCAGTATATTGTCGTACATTTGGGTTCGACGACTTCACTTGCCTAGTACTCCGACGCCAAGTTTCACATACGTATCGTTTCGCAAGAAGGACTTGAGAGCCTTTGGGAAGCCTGTGGAACATACTCTATATAGGCAGCGCATATATGTGGAATGTTGGACACACCGTCGATCTTATTGATGTCGAAGACATACACGGTCTTCCTGGAGGCAATTTGGACTAGGCGGACTTGTCTAGACGGCATCGATTCCACGTCAAAGCCGAAGAATGGGCAAGTCTTGGCATCTTTGATTAGTTGTGCGACATATGCTTCGCTGAGTTTGACGTTGGTGGCGACAGCGACGGAGGTTGGGTTAATGGTGAACAAGGGTAAGGGTGCGTTGGTAGCCATGGTGGTGGAGATGAGGAAGGAAATTGAGGGTTGGGGGTGGGTTATATACGGTGTCGCGCACTGACCAACGCGTCATACGAGTATTGCGTCGGAAGTCGATCAAAGTTGACAGTGCGTCAACTAAAATAGATGCCCCATTCATAAGCCCGTCACTTCGCCTCATTCTCTCGTATTCTCTCTCTCTTCATCCGTCTTTCATCTCGTCTACTCCTCCACCCAACGCGTTATCTCTCCGATGGTCGATTCTTCTGCGAACAAGCGCATGCAAGCGTTGAAACGACTCGGCTGCAAGCTGCTGGTCGAGACCCGCGATCTGATGCGAGAAGTCCAGATCGACGACATGATCGACGACGGAGATGACATTCGTAAGGAGATCGAAGATGGCATAGCCTTCTTAGAGAAGGTGACGAATACGGAGATTGCGACACTTCGAAGGCTACAACGAAAGCGACTGGGAGAAGAGGACAATGGGCTTGTCGAGGATGATTCGTGGGGTAGGTGTCCCGTATATATGCGCATCAATTTTGCTAACGAGGGGCCAGATGATATCGCAGACGAAGTACAAGTGGTTTTAGATAAGATAGACATTCTCTGGCCGCCGACAGTATCCGATACAGATAAGACAACCGGCAAACGGCTACGAGATACTCAGGCCACTGACGGAGCAGACGAAGAAACCTCAACTGCCAGTAAACCTCCTTTGAAGAAGACTAAACGTGGCGGGAACAAATCTAAATCTAAATCGACCCGTACAAAAACGAATACGCAAGACAGCGGGGGTAGTCGTGGCGACGGAGTCGATAGAGACGAGGATGGGCAAAATAGGAGGCTCAGCCCTATCGAAGAAAGAGCCCAATCAAATTTGGTAACCCTAAGATACTCGTCGACTTAACACGCGCATATATTAACATATTGTCGATGCCAGATACGACTGGATGGGATCATTAGATCCGTTACGACAAAGCCGAAGGCTGGCGCTCATGCACTGTGGCGGCGAATAATCGATTTTAAGAATGGCGACCATAAATCAGAAGAAAGCATGGCGTTTGCGCGGTTATTACAAGGTTACACTAAGCTTACGACGGGTGACTTGGTCAGTGAGACATACATTCGTTGGGTTTTATCTAACGGCGATGTAGGATCTGTGGTTCGGCGATGTGGTCAGAAAAGAAGGAAGTCTGAAGGTAGAAATCCAAGAGCATGCGCGCGCAAACGAGACCGAGGACTCGTTAAAGAGGATGGAAAACTGGAGCAAGGTAAGCATCACGGTAGTAAACCAGGAAGACCAAGCTGACAGGTATACATAAGTCGCTGAGCAGTTTCGAGTCAAAATCGCAGGTCCACGATCTCGTTCACAATGTCATGTCTGTTATCGTACAGGTTCAAATGGCCGAAGAATGGGGGAGTCACGAACCGGCATGGAAGACTGAATACATCACCGGGGCATTTGAGGCCTTGAAGGATAAAGAAATACAAAACGCAAAACGATTGATGACCGAGGAGAGATATGAAG
Organism: Pleurotus cornucopiae; assembly: GCA_019677325.2. Taxonomy (NCBI): domain Eukaryota; kingdom Fungi; phylum Basidiomycota; class Agaricomycetes; order Agaricales; family Pleurotaceae; genus Pleurotus; species Pleurotus cornucopiae. The sequence goes on along the minus strand of CM033829.1, from coordinate 1,829,351 downwards.
AATGGTTTGAATCGAATAGAACGAAATTCAGGGATATAGAACAGAAGATCATGACTTCGCGTAACTGGACGTTGTCGTTATACAGAGAAGTGAGTACCAATATCTCTCGTCTAAGATACAATATTCTAATGGCCAGAATCAGTTTGGCTCGATCGTTCTATTAGACAGTCGCTGGAACCCGAGCAGATACAACAAAGACCATCGTAGCGAAGGGTTTGGATCATTCTTAAAGTTTTTTTTGGCGAATATGGCGCATCGATACGCACGGGGGGACGAAGCGACTTATTATCCCGAAGAACTACAGTACGACATGAAGGTCCCAATGGTCAAATATCATTACGGTAATGAAGACGACAACGACCGAACTGTAATCGAGACGGTACGGTTCATAACAGGAGACGATGTGGTGGCGGACTACGTGGCAGAATTCATCAACAAACGGCGCACGAAACTCGGGAAACGTGCAGTGAGAGGGTAAATTGTTCGGTTATAAGTAGAATAAAGAATGTTGTACTGTTAGAATGAGAATAAAGGTCGTCGATAAGGTGCTTGTCTAAGAAGGTGGCCAACTATGACTGACGTGCATCTCTGTCCATCGAATACATACCATCAAGAGGTTCGTGATGTCTAGTCCCTGTGGATCTGGCGTTGTCGATAGCCACTCTTCGAATTGGGGTCGCGATGATGGAGGCGGCGGCGCAAATGTTGCGAATAGGACGTCCCTCCATCTCTCTCCTTCGTCGCGACCTGCCGAACATGCGAACGGTAAACAGTAGACTGCCCATGCAAAATTTTTTATGATGTCTGCATATTCGGCGCATGTCTCTTTGGTGGCAGCATGAGGATGCGCATCGATGTCGACTTGACGCATACAGAAAAAGCAGACATGTTGGTTCTGAGCGAAACGCAACTTGGTACGAAACGTGTTGAACTCATTCGCGGCGAGTACACCGGCATCCAATTTAACCAGTGGGCGATAAGGGTTGAAGAGACCAGATTCACATGTCTTGAACATATCGCTTTGACAAGAAGTAACCGGATTGCCAATTAATAAGCATACAACACAGGCCGTTTCTTGAATGATGAAGAACTGGTCGATATATGCAAAGTATCCTTTTCGAACGTTCGACATCGCTTGCCGGCTATCAGCCGCTTGCTGTCTTGAAGCAGTAATTGACCGAATGTTTCCCGAAGATACCTGATGTTCAATATTGCGAGCAGTGGCCAAGGAAGTACTCAATGTCGCAGTCGATTGTGAAGGTAGTTGTGAAGTGATGTCGTCTGGGTGAGTGGTAGATTGAAGTGACGGGAGTTGGGGTTGCGTCTGTTGGTTAATCGGCGTATGACGAGCGAGTGCGCTCAATTGAGGAGTCGCTGTCGCAGGAGCATTAGAAGACAAGCTCGATACGGGTCTTCTGTAAGGCGGGATGGGAGGGAGACTGAACTGACGACGTTGGAAGGGCTGCACATTATCTTGATGGACAGACGGAGAACCGGGGCCAGTACGATCGTGAGGGGTCGACTGAGTGTCGGTAAAGACATCGTCAACGACTGGGATAACACGTTGACTGTGTGCTGGGCGTGGTAGCTGAAGGAGAGGAGGGGGAGCCATGTTTGTAGGACACATTATGACTTCGCGCCCTTTCCCTTTTGGACAACGGTCTACATGAGAACCGGGGCCAGTACGATCGTGAGGGGTCGACTGAGTGTCGGTAAAGACATCGTCAACGACTGGGATAACAAGTTGACTATGTGCTGGGCGCGGTAGCCGAAGGAGAGGAGGGGGAGCCATGTTTATGACTTCGCGCCCTTTTCCTTTTGGACAACGGTCTACATGAGACTGTACGGTCTGCTCCTCATCTGGAGTTGGGTAACACTGTTGTCCGTCACTCGTTATCGAAGTGAGACCGGGCGTCTTTGACGAATGGTCTATAACCCTCGCTTCTGCTGCTGTTCTTCTCGGCAATGGGGGCAAATGAACAGCAACTTGCGGACGATTACTTGACGTGGCAGCGATGGACGATATCGGCCCCGTATTATTGTGTGCAGATCGTGTGGCCTCGTGGTGTGCAGGTGAAGCGCGAGACTTTGCATTCTTGAAAGTGTAATTGCGAGGGCCAGGTTGTGCTGGGATCAGAGATATGGTCTTGGTATACTAAGTACGTGCTCAGTATGTTGATACCAAAGATAATAGTTGACTAAATACTTACCCTAAGACTTTGGCATCTTGAGCATAAAAGAGCCTTGCTATTTCCGTGCGACACGCAACTGTACGACTCGAGGTCGAACTCACCTAGGCATATGCGAATGCAGTCTGCGGTGGCGTAAAGCGTAGTGATGATACCGACACCTGCATGATCTGGGTCAGGTATGTTGGAAATTACGAGCGGTGTGGATCCTAGAATGTATGCATTGGCTTCTCGTCCGTCGCGACCAGCACGGCCTGTCTGTTGAATAGCGTCGCTGCCATTACGAGGGTTGACAGATATGACCGCCCGAACATGGGGGTAATCTACGCCATTCCCGAAACCAGTGGTTGCGATTAGGACCTTGGGTTTTCCAGCTCTCCAATCGTGTGCGACGGCTCGCCGTTTCTTAGTATCGTCGATGTCTTCGTCACCTGAAGACCCTTTGGCACGGTGAATAGGATAGCCAGTGCGGTCGCGTATTTCGTCGCATTCTTTATACGAACTACAATAAATGAGCATACGTCCGTCTTCGTCTAATCCTTTGGCATGGTCTGAGCATAGTTCTTCGACTCTTTCCATCATCTTGTTATACGCGGTGCTATCACGACTATTCGAAAAGTGCTGCACGTCGTACCGTATATTGGGTCTGAAAGTCGGAGCTCGTATTGTGTAAACAGTGTCGGGTGGGATATGTCCGATGCGAACGATCTCGTCGATACTGGATTGGAGTATCGTGGCGCTAAGGAAATGGACTGGAATGCCTGTTTGTGTGATGAGATGGAGGGTTTCGTAACAGTCCCTATACTCCGCAGATAGAAGTATTTGGTGCGCTTCGTCGTAAATAATCCGTCGGATCAAGCCATGCTCAACGGACGCCCGTATGAAGCTAACAAAGTCGTTTGTCTGAGCTGCGTGTGCAGATACAATGAGTAGGCGAGTCGTCGACATGTCCGTAACGTTCGAAGGCCAACGACTGACTGATATGCCCAAGTCCACGGCCGTTTCGTATTGTTCGTCGGAGAGGGCGACAAACGGCGAGATCACGACAGTGATGCCATCTTTTTCCACAATGGATGGTCCGTAGAACATGAGCGACTTTCCACCACCTGTCGGAAGTACCCCGAATACCGTATGACTGTTCTGTAGTATGAATTCGAACATGGCAGCTTGTTGGGGAGATTGGAAGCTCTCGGATTTGTATAGCTTGGCGACGGCTTCCAGACGAGATGGATGGACAGTGACAGCGCAGGAGGAAGGAAGATGAGGGGGTGTAGGATGGGGCATATTATTGAATAAAGCCCGTGCGACCATCGCCGTCAGTTGATCACCTATCGCAGGTAGTCGAGTGTCGAGAGTCCTTTCAAACATGGCTGTTAGCTGGCGTAGATTGTTGATATTCAGCAGCGTTGACGACGAATCGGTTCCGATCTGTAAAGCATCGATAAGTAGGCTCACGCCCATATTGCTTCGGAATCAACTTACTTTCGAGATATGTTTATTCTCATCATCGCCAATCGGATCTAACATTTCTTGGGAGAGACTCGGCCACAATCCCAACGCCTTCTGATATTCAATGCCATACCTATGCGCTCGACTGACATCTATCGCTGAATTCGTCGATAACGATGAGCTCTCTATGGCATATACATGGTTTCCAATGCGACTCCCGTGGCCGAATAAGGCGTTAATGGGGTCCTTATCATTTTCTTCTTCGTCTTCGGGATCGAGCTGGATATTGGCGAGATGTCGCAAAACGAATTTCATGATGTGTCGCCAGTCGCGGATGCCGAACCCTTTGTGGAAGGCAGATTTAGTGTGTTCTTGAAGAATATTCGTCATTCTGTCCGCGCTCAATGGCTTGCCTTTAAGTACGAACACATAACGAGTATAGGCCGCGGAATGTTCAGGTTCCTTCAACTGATTGTAAATGGCCGAAGCTGCGTAGTATACAAAGTGTATTGTGATGATGAAAACGCGAGCGAGACGTGGGTCTACACCGCGAGGGATCAGAGGAGCGTGGCCGGTAATCTGCTGGGTCTTGATATAGGTGGTGACGAAAGTGAGGATATTATTTATCATAAATAAATGTCGTTTGCCATGATCGTTCCGATACGTGAGGTGATCGAGCTCCGATCCACGACCTGCGCCGGGCCATGTAGTGACAGCCGCAGCGTATAGCGTGCCAACCAGAGAATCGACTTCGTCAAGCCAGAGGCGGCAGTTCACTTGCAGCGTGTAAGCTATCTTATTCAATAAAGGATAATGGATACGTACCAGGTTTGAAAACTTCACAAGATGTCAATCCTGAGACCCTCGTGGAAAACTCGTCACATCCTTCACGAAGAAAATATTTCAAGAGGCGGTTGCGTTCGTTTTTTAGATGGTTACGGTTATCTGAAAAGAAAGAATATCCAGCGCCTGTGTCGTTTAATCGGTCATGGAATGCGTTCTGGTGATCCCCGATTTGTAGAGCGGCCTTTATTGTCGTGTCTATGTCGTCAATGTCCCATCCGCGGAGTACTTTGGACAGTTCCATTTCCGCTTTCGAGACGAGATCGAGTGCGTACTCTTTGAATTTGGCGAAGGGGATGGGATGGGCATCAATTGTGAAGTAAGACCTATCCATGGCGAGTACGAATCTAGGGAGAGAATCTTCGTTCAACGCTATTGACGTGTTAATATGGATTGTCGTCCTTAGAGTCGTGAAAGGGGTGTGTTCGGTCTCTTGAAGAAATGGTTTGACGCGATCTCGATATGCACTGGATATGGGATAAATAAGCCGTTAGACGTACCATAGAAGAAGTAACTCACCCGAATGCGTTGTCAGGATAATTGGGAGCACGTCGGATACATTCACTGTACCCTATGGCTTGCCAGCACCACTGTATCGCGCTTAGTGTATGAGAAAGCACTTTGGACTTCTTGAAATTACCGTCCCCGTCTTCAACGAGATTATGTGCGATAAGGAAGCGTAGAATGGGGGTATTGAGCTCGTCCTGAGTACTTTCGATGGGGTGGCAAGACAATAACGCCCAACAAAGTTCGTGAACTTGCAAATGGAGGTCGGCGGCGGATATATCGGGATCGTCCAAATTCGAGAAGAGTTTGAGACTCAACGTCGTTTGTTCTGCTGTCATATGTATGGGATATCCCGGAATGGGTTGTCTAACGCTGCGAACCATCATTGTCAGGTAACACGAAAATATCCGAGCGTAGCTATCCAATGTCTCTCTCTTTTTCGGGTATCGAAGGGGCGACTTGTGGAGTTTGGTTCTGCAGTAACGAGTTAGTCACGAGGGCAATCAATATGTTGCAATGACGTACGGTTCGGTAGAATGCACTTGCTGGAGTAGCTGGCGATGCCCGCCGCTTTTTACCTTGTCAGCAACGGTGGTGGTGATGAACTCGACAACCAATTCTGTTAGAGAGTCATATTCGGGAGTGTCCGTGTATGGGGGCCGAGAGTACGTCTTGAGATGTCTGATATCGACCCCGACTAACGCTGTGGCCCAACGGGTGATGGACTCGAATACAGTCGGTTGGGTTACGAGCGATGCCGCTTTAGAGTCGGGCAAGGGATCGCCGTCTGGGCAGGAAGAGATGAACGCGTCGTAACGGGGGGGTTCGACTTGAGGAGGCAGTAGATGAACGCGAATACATCGCTGGTATCCTCGATAATTGTATATGTTCTGTAATTTTGTGTCGACATAATACTCTGTGCGAGCGACGATGTCCGGGTGATTGTCTTGGAAGTGACGTTGCCGTGTTCTACTAGACGCGAAAGGCTGTTGATAACATGCCATATTCGGGTCTACTTTGCAGATCCATCCATCCAATACAGGGATGGTTGGGATGGGGGGTATGGATACCTCAAGCGAAGGGAATTTGACGGGGTTTAGGGCACCACAAGTACGAAGACAATCCTCGACGTACGATATACTGAGAGTTCGCCATGCGCTACTTCGGCATTTTGACGAGGCGTTGGTGATATGAGCGAACGCGTTTCCGGCAGGCACACCACTCGAGCATTGGACGCAGACAAGGATGTTCGTCGGTTTATGTACGAAGAAGCCAAGAGAACGAAGGTGAGACTCTGCGATATTCAAGTCTTTACGTTGATTGGGAGAGGACAGACGAAGATGGATCGATTCTCCGCTGGAAGAGGAAGATATTGACGAAGCAGATGTGATACTGCTGCGCCGAGACGAAAGGCGATTCAGAGGTAATGGCGACAACTCGGGAATTAGGTTTACTGGGTAAATTTGATATTGGTTTGACGATATCGAACGGCGCTCGTTGTTGCCTTCCGTATCCATTTCGTTTGAAGGCGAGACAGGGCTTACACGCCTGGAGATTGAGGTTACTTGGGAGTAGGATGGTGAGGCAGGCTCTGGCGTATATTGGTATGTTCGCCGCTCAAGAACCTCGGTGTCGTTAGACATGAGGCGTCGGCGTTTGCTGGGAGATTCGGTATCAGTGAAAGAGGCCAATTTTCTCCGAACCGAAGGCGTCGAAAAGACCGAGGCGACGTAGCTGATGGTACGAGACATCCTGTCGAAGATACGTGTCGAGAATTGGTCCGCATGATTATCTCGATAATGGGCGCGAAAAATCGTTTCGATCGGACTCTTGAAGTCGCATGAACAAGTGAACTGGCCACCCTGGCGTTGAAAAGTTACGAAAACGCCAGCTTGGGATAGATGAGCTGCTGTATACACTAAGGGAATGTCCACTCACGGCGTATAGATATGCTAATGCACTCCTTAGAGTCGAATGTTGTGCATTGACTCGACGTAGGATTCATTGTTGGGCTGCAGGATGTTCCTCGCAGGCCAGACGAACAGATTTACTTTCGAAGTAACGGTACCCTACCTATGAAATTCGAGCTACAAGGTGTTCTTGTAGGCCGACTGGGGCGTTCACAATGACGGGAACGTTGGGAGAGTGGGCGGGGGAAAGAATGCGAGAATGTCGAAACGTCGTTTTAAATGATGACCTGCGAAAATGGGCCATGCGAATACACGAGGTCGAGAAGCCTATACAGACGTGACATGTCGTTGTGGTTGCGATAAAAGAAGACTTGGATCGTCGCTTGATGAGGCACCGACGGGTTCCATCGGTGCTCGTCGGCAATGGAAAAGGGAACTGATAACATGGTAGTTGAAATGGAGGATTGTAGATCCAATGTGTACATTTGGCGCTTGCTTAAAGTAGTCATCTACTATAGCAACTTTAGAGCTGAGTTACGTAGTGATTGCGCGATGAAAACGTCCTCGTGCGCAAGACATCCATTCGAGCGTCATAAGGCGGACATGGGTTATTCTGGACATGAAGGCGCAGAACGAGGAGGTCAGTAAAGGGGGATGAGCACCCGGCAAGTGCATGGCGTTCTGTGCCCCATTACTGGCCCCGTCCCTGTCCTCTCTGTCCGCACTCGCGCCGCTGCAGGGCCCGCGACGCCTCCCGCCACGTTTCGTCCTCCATGTCTCGTTCGTAGGCCACTGTGTCGACGTCGACGTATCCTACGAATGACGCCGACACGCCGACATCTACCTGCGCCCCTTTGGCGTAAGTCCACCCGCCGACCCCGCCACCTCACGCATGTATCTCATTTCCCCTTGTCTCCCCAACCGCCCCAGCTGCCGATTGGCTTTTATAGGATTGTCGTTGTGGTCAGGCGGGCCTTATAAGGAGTCGGCGTGAGTAGACCATGGGGGAGGGCGGTGCTTGGGGTTGTGCATGATAATGGTGGAGCGTTGGAACTTGGAGGGCGGGGATGTCGTGAAGGGCCTCAGGGATCTGGGGGATGAAGGAGGCGCACTGTTGGACGGTGAGTCTTGACCTCGTCATGAAGCATGCGTACTTACTTTGCATTTTGTCTGGTCCACTGAGTCCTCTCCACTCCGTCTCGTGCCCCTATCATCGCCTTCCCTAAGCCGGCCTCCGTCCACATCCTTTCGTTCGCTGACGCTGCCCGTTTTCCCTTTCCCTTTAGCTCTTCTGCTCCCATGCTCAAGCAACGTCGATGTTGCCACGTCCAATAAGTGTTGCTACCGTCGCGCACAGGTGGTTGTCGAAGGTCTCGTCTTCGTCTTCGTCGCTTCCTCCTTTCGTCGCTTCCCTTCCCCATCCCCTCTCCGCTCCCTCTGCTCTCCGTCCCGTCCGTCCATCTCCCTCCTTCGTCCCTGCCATCACACCATCCGTCCACCCATTCGCAGCGCAAACAGCCCGACGTGTCGACACGACGGCATACTGGACGTGTGGTTGTCAGCGCTGTAGAACGGTGAATTGCGGGGTTGCGAGCGTGCGATTGCGGTTGGAGTAGTTGCGGTTGGCGGTTGGGATTGCGCAAGTGGTGTGGTTAGTGGTTGGTGTCGGGAGTGTAGATCGGGAGACGGGGACGTGGTCAGCGAGTGCGACTGCGACTGCGATGCGTTCGCGTCTCGCGTTGGTAGGTACCCGTCTTAGAGCTGGCCTTGCTGATCTCGTTCGCAGGTACGTTGCAGATACGACTGGACCGTTCGCGATGACAGGGTGTTCGAGCACATTCTGGTCGTCGTCGTTCTGGTGGTCCCGGTGGTTCGCAGCGCATAGGCGACGCCGATACGACAAGTTGGATGGATTTTGGCGGTGTTGGTGTGGTTGTGGTAGCGTTAGTGAGTGCTCGCTGTCGTGCTTGTTCGCTTTGTCTCGTTTGCATCCCCCCTTCGTGTGCCATCTTCGTACCATTCCTGTCCACCCTTTCGCTTCGCCATCTTCACCATTCGTGCCTTTGCTGGTTCGTTGTTTATTTCCTTCGTGTACCTCTGCTGACCTCCTTCTCTCGTTTCGCGTGCTTCTCAGGCGACGACGGCGCAGGAAGCCAAACGCCGTGTCAACGACGACGGGGCGAAGGTGGAGTGGTGGCGCCGTGTCAGACATGGTAGCTTCCTGGGTGTTGGGTAAGCAGTCGTCGTCTTGCGTGTGCTGCAGTCGCGCTGGCTTGTGATGAGTGGTTGAGGGATGATGTGGCGCGGGTGTTCGAGGGTATCGTGCGCATCTTTTCAGCGCGTAGGCAGAGTGGGTTGAGTCGAGGTCGGTCTGTACAGCGAGAAGGTTCAGACAATGTGAGTTCGAAACGAATTCATCGGCAGGATTGATACTTACCCCATGTCATCACTCTATCCTAGTATGTCCGGCATGCGACCCATCATGTGCTCGCCGTTTTCCATGTAACGCAGCTGTCGCGCGCCCGTACGACCTGCGGGTTTGCTGTCCGTATCAAAGTCGTTACGGCGCATTGCCGGCCTGGACGCTGGACGACGGGCTTGAAACGTCCAGGAAAGGCTGGGTCTATGCAGGTCAGTAAATTCGCATGCTCGGAACTGAAGGGGACTCACCTACTCATGCATTGAACGACTTCGCATGTCCTTCCCATCGTCGCGGGCCTCTCGACGCGATACTGTGAATTACCCCCTCCGTTGTCACCCTGTTGCGCAATCCCTCATCATAGATATCCTGGCGCGTGATCTCATTGTCTACGCTGGATACGAGCTCCTTCGCTACATCTGGCTTGTCGGTGGCCGGCGTCGTTCGGAGCGGGCGCAGAGAGAGAGAAAGAGGAAGGGTTGGGAGGGCAGGCAGCGCTGGCGTGGGGGCGAACAGGTAAGTCTGGTCCAATGTTTCACGATGGGGTTGTACTTACCTGAAGCCGTTGCCTGTATCTTCTTGACTCCGAACACGTCCTGCAGTTCACGTTCAAGCGTTCAAGTTCGCTTGTTGACACAGTGTTGGACAACAACGCAGGGGGCGCTAGAACTGGTAGGTGAGGGAGGATGAGGATGATCAGATGATGGAATACTTACTTATTTGCTTCGAAACCATGCCAGTTCGTGCCCCTGCGCGTGAGGTTGAGGACCCGCATTGTTGGCGCTCAAACCAAGGCCACGTGCGCAATTGAAGTCCGCTCCGCTCCGTTGGCCGACTTCGGACTTCAACCTCACCAACCTCCCAACTGCGCACCACGACGACGACGACGACAACGACAACGACAACGACAACGACAACGACAACGACAACGACAACGACGGGATGCTATAACACGCCCACGCTGTTCCCCTCACGCTCTCTCTCTCTCTCTCTAACACCTCCGCAGATTTCATCCCGCCGCTGCCGCCGCAACTTGCTGCCACAGCGTGTGCAAACGCAAACTCATTCCACGGAGGCGAGCACGCAGCTTCAACGCTGGCACTGGTGCTGCGGGAGCGTGGATGTGGATGTGGATGTGGGTTCGGAGTGGAGGTAAGTCACGATTTTGAGTTTCGTTCCCGTTCCCGCTCCCGTTGCCATCCTTGTTCCCCCTTTCGTCCTTCGTCCTTGTTCTGGTTCCCCTCTTCGTGCCCCCATCCTTCTTCTTTCTCCTTCGTAGCCAGCAGCCACAGACACCCTCAATGCAGACGCCAGTGCCCGCCGCGGGCTCGAACCCATCGCGCTGGCTGATCGAGGGGCGTGGCGCACGGTGAACGGGGTCATTCGCGTCGATGGTGCGTGCTCTTCTCCCTCTTCCTGCGTTTCCCGTTCGTTCATGTCCCCGTTTGTGTCCCCTCCCCTCGTTTCTCTCCCTCTCCCACTTCGTCTCCCTTGCTCCCTCAACTCTCCACTCGTCTCCCCTCCACCGCGGGTCAACCCCCCTTGGTGCCCTCGCCCACAGTTGTGGTTCACAGAGGAAGCTCCGAGGTGGAATGACACGTGCGCATATAGGGACGTCAAACACGACATCGGCAGCATTGCGGTGCGAGCGTATGGAGGGTTGAACGGGAGAAGGGGACAAGGCTACGACAGGTGGCACAATTGCGGTAAGCGCTAGAGATTTATGCGCATATACATATTTACACAGGCCAGATGAAGCAGGCTGCATGGCTGGCGGGGATTGGAGGGGTTGTGACCTTATTATGAGGCCGCTTTCTCGCTGGCGTGCACCCCCTTCGCCGAGATGCCTGGCGTGTAGGCGCCGTGGGGACAATGATGCAACAGGTGGCACAAGCCCAGGTACGTGGTACAACATTTCGACGCATGTATGTGCTGACATGCGGCGAGCAGATGAGCCAAACGTTGAGATTGGCTGCAACGGCTCCTTATCTACCTTCGCGACGATAGTCGGAGCAGGCCCGTCGTCTCTGGGTGTGGCTGCAACGGTTGTTCGACGGCGGAGTGGCCTGCATGGTAGCGAAAGAGGCGTTAACAGGAGGATGATGGCGACAGAGGGTTGGGTAGCTCGGACGGGAACGAGGGGTCAACAGGTTCTATCGACGGGGTCCATGATGTCGCACCAATGGGATCCGTCGGCAGATGGGTGAGGTCGACAGCAGGGAGATGCACCGATGGGATCCGTCGGCGGATGGGTGAGGTGGACAGCTGGGAGATGCACCGACGGGATCCATCGGTGGATGGGTGACGTCGATAGGAGGGTGTGACGCGCCGATGGGATCCATCGGCGGATAGTGGACGTCGATGGCTCGGAGTGACGCACCGATGGATTCCATCGGCGGATGGGTGAGGTTGACAGCTGGGAGATGCACCGACGGGATCCATCGGTGGATGGGTGACGTCGATAGGAGGGTGTGACGCGCCGATGGGATCCATCGGCGGGTGTGACTGCTGTCAAGGGACTATGGCACTGAGGTAACCCATCAGTGGCTTCGCGGTAGATATATCATAATCAGCAAGTAGAGTTTATGATCAACCTAAAAGTGAGTGCTTGGAAGTAATATATGTGTTTTCTTTGAGTTTTATGGGTTCGGCACTGGGCATAGACGCTTCACGTCAATGCTGCAGCCCGAAAATATGTGAGGATTTCCATTATTTGAGGCTTGCCCACATCTATCTTAGCCCTGCCAATGCAAGCATTGGCAGGGCATAAGATAGATAGGCGAAGACCCAAGCAAACGATTCAAGATCGTGCGATTCTGTGTGTTCAATCGGCTTGTTTTTGACGATGGAATGCAAGATTTCTCTAGCCATGAACTGCACGGTACCCTGAATTTAGTCGATATCAGTAGAAGCTTCGGTTGGAAAAAAAGCTAAACTCGTACGGTCATCTGGATGCCCCGCCTCGGGACACTCCACGTCGTATGCTGCGGACCACCAGGGATCTTCGTAACATGCACGACTTGATCAATCCTCGCGAACTCCAAGTCCATCAAGAAGCCTTCTTCGCCCGCACTGGGGTTATTCGAGGCGGATATCATGATATTCCCAGCGCTGATGTCTCGGTGGAGGATTCCATGAGCAACAAGCTGCTGATGGCCTATCGAACGAGGGGGTACTGAGAACAAGCGGGCATGGAGAAGGAGATCTGGTGCCTACCAACGATGGCCGCACGGAACGCTTTTAACAACTCGAGATAGCTCACGAAATGCCACAACGGCCGCCCGATGGTCTGCAGGACAAGGCGATGGAGGACTGCCGTCGTAGTCACAGGCGCAGGTGCAGCGTTAGCTTTAGCATTCGCCCCACCTCTATGGAGCAATGCGTCGTACGGATAGTGACTACGCAGATTGTGCACCGATATCGGTATGTCGGTCTTGTCATCGAACAGAACATCGCCTCCTTGTAAAAAGCGAGCTACGCCAGGGGGAGGGGAATTGAGGCTCCCGTAGATGAAAGCTTCTCCAGTGCGTCCGCTGCTGCGCCACGCAGTCTTGAGGATCGAAACCGATGCACCGTTGGCGATAGTCCACTTGCCAGACTCCGTTGTAACCCGAATTACAGGCCAGATGCTCGTGCCTCGGCCAATAAAGGATAGGGACACCCAAATGGGAGGGCCAACTGTCACCCATGTATCCTGGACACACTTTGTCAAAGTCGCACCATGGACCTTCGTCGTGTGCTCCCTCGGGCATAATACCAGGTATGGCGGGAAGTCTGGCGATAGCTGTAGTGAAATAGCGAGCTCACGAATAGCAGCGCGAAGATTAGCCGAGTGGCTTAAAGGTACAGCGGTAGGGTCGCGTCCGAGGTCAATATCCGAGAGGCGAGGGCTGACAAGTTGGCGGATCACCCTGATGAAAGTCCTGAAACCTTCACTACCGTCGCAGAAGTCGGATATAGGAGAGAGCGAGACACCGTCCCTGTCGAAGATGCCCACCATGAACTTGCGCCCGAAGATGAGAAGGCCGACTGAGAAGAGCTGGAAAGGGCGGCAAGACATATGGAGCCGAGCGTAGTCAGCGGCCTGGCAGACGACCTCGGAGATGGTAGCGTCTTTCGCAGGGAGACCTTGGCTTTCCTTCGGTTTGACTTCCACGAACCAGTCGACGTCCATCCAAGAATCGCATTCGAGGACACGGGATCCGGTTCCGTCTGGCGCAACCTTTGGAAAGCCAGTTGTATATTCTTCGCCCTTGAGTTGCCTGTTCGCATCGATCTTGATGTTCCTCGTCGCTTTCAGCTCGCCCGGGTGCGAGAAATTGACGATGTGGTTGAGCAATCGTTGCTTAAGATGCCAGGTCAAATCTACAAAAGGTAGAAATCTTGAGGACTCACGAGCGCTGGGTACATTTTCACCTCCCAACCATCCCCCTTCGCCCGTTGTTCGAGTTGCGTGTCATGGTCGACCATTTTGCTCTGGGCTTTGGCCGCTGCTGACACGACCTTGTCGAATTCGTCGAAGAGACCTCGATGTTGAGTTACGGATGTTTCGAAGCAAGAATCGACCAGTTCATCAGGCACCCGGCCGATTTCGAGGCGTCTGAAAACAGAGGAATCATCTTTGGAAACCTTGCCGGCTAATTCTTCACGAACGACGCTACGCATTGTTGCAGAACTATACAGGCCTGAGATGAAATTATGGGCAGCTGTGAGTGGTCTTCGAGGAGAGGGAATGTCAGCCATGGTGGCAGGACAACAGGCGAGAACTCGTCGGAACGGAGTGAACAATGCTTACCTAACGATCAAGAAACAGGCGCCGTCGAAACCAAGTCCACATCGACGACAACCCTGCGCAGTGCCAGAGAATCCATCGGAGGGTACGACGGAGTGCGCAGGTCAATACATGCCTTTCCCAGCTCTGCGCGTGCACTCACCTGTGGCTCGTCCGTAGATTGCGGCCAAAGCCAACCTACGTCCCTGCACCCGTTCTGCACCATCGCGGCTGTCTATTGGCCGTCTAGTTGCGAGCGTGCGCCCAATCACCGCGAGCGACCAACGGAGGGTCGTCTAGGCGACACTGGACCTTTGGTGCGCGCAATCCACCTTGGAGATGGATGCCGAGGAGGGAGGGCTGCTCCTGTAGAGCATAGGCACGCTGACCAGCACATCGCGGGCGACAAGAATTATTCACCACAACGAAGAGCGTTGCGTGGGAGCTGGCAGCTTCCCCATGGGGCTACGAACGCCAAGTTGAGGGCATCGAAGGCGTCGCGTCGAGCGAGAAGAAACGGGAGGAAGTTCGAAAGACGGGGCAGACAAATATAACAAAGGAGGAGACGATGAGGGGCGAAGAGAAGGAGGTAAGCAGGCAACGAATTGCAGGTTGATATAGTCGAGCGGCGGGCGAGGGTTACACCCACATACTATATCGACTGCGGCCCCATCGATGTCTGCAACTTCTACTGAGCAACCAGCGGTGTGCTGGGGTCCCAACAACGGTAATGTGTCTTGCGAGGTCATCGGGACGGGAGCGCCTTCAACAGTTTGGGGGGATGACGGGTGGCAGCGAGGAAGATAGCTGATGGGATTACCAAGTTTTTAGGTCTGCCCCCAACTATCCGAGCTCAGCCAATGGGGACATTGGCAGGGCGACTCAGTAGATCGGATAAAAACTAAGTGCTCTTTCCAACTAAATATGTTAAAAGTTAGATGAGAACAGCCGTCGAACCGTAGATGTACATATTACATGGTAGTCGGGTGATTATTCGTATGTCATAGATATCAATGAACGTGGATATCCCTTTGCGAAGCAAATGGCTACACAGCAATTGTCCGAGGTATAAACGAAGCACCACTAAGTGAATGTTATGAATCCGCTTGGGGCGGCGAATGTCCTGAAGGTGGTTCTGGTGAGGGGAAAGAGGCGAATCTCGTATGGTGAGGGGAGGATGGGTCCATGAAGCTCGAGCGATTTCCAGAGCCAACACCAACCATACTGAGCCGGACGCCGAGCTCGTCCGTAGTATCTGCATGGATGGAACGGCGAGCGTCATGTTCAGAAAGTGGGGGATGCGAGTCATAGGACGAGCGGCTCAATGTTGAAGCCGAATGCTGCGACCGACAAGCCGCCGGTATTGGAGACGGCGAGGGAGACACGGATGGGGTGGTGGGATGATGGTCTTCGGTAGTCAGCGCCGGCGTTCCTTCGTACGGAGCCTCCTTCCTGAAACCCATTTCGCCGTCGATGTCACTATCTTGCTCGTTGACACGCGTCTGGGCGCTGCTAGTGGTGTAGTCGCTATGCACCCGCTCCTTGCGCATGTAGGCTTCGTATCGCAGCGCCCGAAGCTCGTCTTCTGACATCACCCTCGCCTCGGTGCCACGGTCCTTCCCTCTGAGTCCAGCCCATCCAACCGCCGTGAGCTCGACATCGGGTGATCCCTGACGTGTGGGTTGATACTCTGTGGACTTGGGGCCTCCCGAAGTTGAGCTACCCGCATTCCTCCACTGACGCCGCGTGATAAACCACCGTAACGCAAAAAGCGCGACGCAGAGCGCGAAAAACCCAACCAACCCAATCAACACCGCTATCCCCACCGATATCTTCTTCCCATCCCCGCTACTAGGTGCCCTATTGCTCCCTGCAGCCCCGCCTCCGGTAGAAAGCGGCTGATGGGCGACCCTCACGCGTGTGAACTCGTCCATCGCCACGCGGGGGTCAACTAAGGACAGCAACCCAAGCCGTGGTCGAATACTGCTAGCACTTCCCGTGGTTGGTACGGTCGAGTTGGGGAAGACACCCTCTTCGGAGGGACTATCATAACCCATGACGGTGTAGACGCTGCGCATGAAGGGGACGCCGAGTATCATGTCGCCGAAGCCGTTCGTGGGACTGGAAAGAGCGGCGTCAGCTGCCTGGATGAGGCCGATGCAGAAGTCGCTGGAAGTATCTTTGGGGGGCAGGCCGGTGAGATCAAGGGGATGTAGGGCCACCGGAGGACGGTCGTCGAGGGTGAGAGTAAGGTTGAGGGGTGTGTTGCATGGTACGTAGTCTGTTGTACGCTGTCAGGGACCGGGCGGTAGGTAGAAAGAGACTACTTACATTGACCATCGCTAGCTGGACCTATTCCAAGCGCGCCATAGATACCGTTGGCTATGGCACTGGTTGTAAGGATGAGGGGGACGCCGGAATCGATGACTGCTGTGGGCCATGGTGTTCCAGATACGCCCCGCGCTAGAGTTACCTCCCTAGCGAATCCATCGACCCAAACCGTGATACCACGAACGTCTACCTTCCAGAAGAGTATCCCGCTGCGCTCCGAAACGAGGGTAGAGTATTGGACCTTGGTGGCGTTCAGATCCTTCGCTGCGTCGTTGTCCTGGTGGAGCTCTCGGATGGCAGAAGGATGTCGACCGATGCTGAGGAGAGATGGAGGGTAGTCGGATCCAGGGCGCGATAGGGTGATGGAGATGAAGCGGTAGGAGGGCGCAGCGTAACGGGGCGTGATGGAGAATAGATTTGCTGGTACGCTCTGTCCGTCAGGCGCATCGCTTGTCCCAGGAGTCAGCACGCGTGCGATGATAGAATTCATCGGTAGCGCGAGTCCCAATATTCCAACGAAATCAGGGCTGAGTGGTTCGTCTGAGACGTCGTCGACCGCCGCTGCGGACCCGTTAGCTGATAGACGCTCTCGATCGCACTATCAACGCACCTATTGCTTGATTTTCAATGCTATAGCCACCAATTTCGAAGCGATCCCACACCACTGGTCCAGCGGCCCTGCCCCGAAGGTAAGGAATCTCGAATTGTTGACCTGTCGGTCTTGACGAAGATGGGTCGTAAAGCCGCCCACCTGTCTGCGAACATGCCTGGGATGAACACGACCTAGATGCAAACCACTAGCGTCGCGACGCACGGTCATTTGGAGTCTGCATGCGCTGATAGATAACTCACCAAGTCACTAGATCCGGTGTCCACTTGGATGGAGAAATTTTGTGCGCTAGTGCCCACTCGTACGGGAATGGTGTAGATACTGGGGAGACATTAGCAGCGCATCGTCACGACAATAAGATTGAGGGCGAACGCTTCGAAAATCCCTGTCCCCACTAACTGCATCGGCAGGACGATTCCGTCTGTTGCACCTGGACCTTCATCTCTGCGATCGAACTGGGACCTCCGCCGTCTGAGTCCTGAGATTCTCCTCTGTCCGACACACCCTACCCCTTCACACTCACTGCCTGTCACGAGCGATTTCTGCTTGCCCTTCCATGTGGACGGAGAACCGAGGTAGCGCTCTCCCGATACGAAGTCCGAGAGAAGCGATGCAGTGGAGCTTGAACTCGATCGGGAAGCGTCGTCGACAGTTGCGAACATAGAATCTGAGAACCTCTACGCCGTCGAGGAGAAGATGTTGCGCCTCGAGTTGAGGCCTTCAAAGTTCAAGAAGAATTGGCAAACGAGAAGAAGAGAAACGGTTGCTGTGAGAAGAATGAGAGTAACATGTGCCTGGGCGCTTAGGCTAAGGGTCGTTACCCCCAAAGTCAACCCCAGTGGCGGTGCTTACGGTTCCGGTGAATTTTGCGCTTTGTTCGTCTTATTCTAGTCAAAGGTTGTAGCGCAAAAGTGTGTTAGTAGGCAAAACAGCATATACTTTGCACGAAATGAACCGTGAAATGATGTCGAACCCGAGGCGCGCTACCGAATCGTTAAAGTGAAATGCTACGCATGTCCCACGAAGGGCATGATGCCCTCGCCATCACGCGTGATTATTGGGCCGCTAAGGAAACAAGTTGAAACGGGTGCTATCATATACCAAATTTCGACGAAGTAGCGCTTCACTGTTGTGAGATCAGAGAGCAATGAGGTACTAGGGTGGAAGGCATCATAGCCATCAGGCGCGTGGTACACTCTTGCTGTACACATCAACCGAGAACAACGGCCTCGTGGGCGCAGAAGGGAGATGATAAGAATGATTGCACACGTTTCTCAGTAAGAGCTCGGAACCACCCAGCTGCGGCTGTAGCGTGCATGCGAAAAGGTGGACTGGGTGAGACCTGGATCGTGGCTAGGAGGGGCTAGGTCGGCAAACGAAGGAGGGAGATGTAGGTAAATGTTGCATAGGTTTGTCGAGGAAGAGACGGTGGGTTTGACGAGGTTTCTCCTGTATACCATGTCTCGGCAAGTGAGACCATAACGGCGCTCAGTCAACCGCGAAAGGGACGCCGCAGTGGTGTGATTTGATCTGTCTGAAAAGGGCGCCGCACTTTGAGATTATTTTAAGATCCTATAGTTTGAAATCCTGCTACCGTAACGTGAGCATAAAAGGGAGGGAAAAGTGCGTAGCAATTGATGAGCGTCGCGAGCTCAAGCTAGTGACTAGTCAAGCTTTCAAATTTCAAGTCCCATCCCTACCTTAGTACCTTGCTGACCACAGTTCGCGGTGATGCTGGGGAAGCGCTCCCGCCGACACGTCGATTCCTTACTGAGGTTCCTGTCAACAAGGATAGACCGTCACGACGAACCTTTGCATCATCCGTCGCCGACCTGATGGAACAGCTTCACGACATCGGCCTGCCAGCTCTGGCGATGATACCACGACGAGTACAAAAAGCGATAATACCTTCAGACGAAGGACTCCTATCCCTCGCGGCTATTACCCGTCACAGCATGGAGGCATTCAACCAGCCCTTGTTTGACGACCCGCGATGCCTTATATTCATAGAGAATTTACTTCCGCTCTCGGTAGCGACACGCTTGATGTATTCGCGTTGTACTTGGCCGATCGAGGATGCGACTACCAGCGGGGCGGCAACCGCCATCCATGGAATGGCAGTCTCAGGTGTAGCTCTACGCGCTCACTTCGACAGATGAGACAGATGCGACAAGGTACGTGGAATACACCTCCGTGAAAGCATCTCCTGGTGCATTGAGTGTACACCAGCGAAACGACGGCTGTGTGCACAAGTTCCGGTGATGTCTTACGCTAAAGAAGTGGTGACTTGACGTTGCATCGGCCGTGGCCGTGAAGATAATCTTGAAAGCACAATACTTACCTAGCTGATAAGCGTCAAACGCAAATCCTGCCCGATGTGGAAGCTCGCCCAGGGATCCACCGTATTATATTTGCCATCAGCAGGGCGCAAATCCGGCGAGCCATCTAGTCAGTGGCTACAAGAAGCAACCTGCCCAAGATCGAGCAGGAAATGAAGCAAACATAGCGTCGTCAAGATGATGTCTTGTTTGGAGAAATCTCGCTGATCGCGGAGCCATCAAGGCTCAGAAGGAGAGAAACATTGTCTGCGGCGCGCAAGTCATGGTGTATGCACACGAGGACGTCTAGTGGTTGTCACTTCGCCGCGACTCAGGAAGTTCTGTGACCCTCAAGGTCGGCCGCCAACCAAGGACAAATCCCCGCCCAACGTCGACCACGACGTTCGCAGGGGATGGCCTAATATGCACACGGCTGCTGGTAATCATGCCCTTTCGTGTTGGGGAATCTCACCTAGGATATATTACACACACCGGCCTTCCTGCATGGGTGTTGAGTCGTTCACCACTCCATATTGTGCTCTTGGTTGAAAGGCATAGACATGTCCATCAGCCGAGCCCGTGCTAACTTGTATCGTAGTGCTCAATCCTCGCCTCTGCCGCATCTCCAGAGCCGCGCTGACATTATGCCTCCGTGTCCTAGAATTTAATATCGTAGAAAAGGCCCGTCATTCTCTACGCCGCAGCGGCCAAGCGGAGCAGGGAAGTTACTACCTTTGTTAGCTCGGACATATGGCGAACTTGATTATACCATGCCACCTCAGGCGCAGTGTCATGATCGCTAGCCGCGTAACGGTCAATACCATCGTCTGTCGACCAAAGACTCGCTGGGAACACCACCAAGAATGTTCGTGAGCCCCCCACTGCTGCACGCTGGCCGAGACCGTAAAACAATACGTCCGTCGCTGGCGGAATGTAGGCATGTACTGCGTAGTATCCCATCAGGTCGCCACACGGAACAAACGTCGATTACGGATGCTCGACGCGGTTTCCCGCGGGACGGATAGATTTATACGTCGTGGCTAGTACCCGGCCAATATGGCACCAATAATTCGCTGTCAACGCTCGAATAACGCTCGACACCCGCGCCAGTAGCTACTGTCGTAGATATCACCCGATCACTACAGCAATGGCATTGCTTGACGTCGAATCCCAGTGACGTTTCCCTTAACGAGCGCGATCATTGAAATATTGACGGACAACCCACAGGGCGCCGACTTCCTAATCGGTGGGGAGGAGCGAGGTCGAAGGTGATGCCACGAAATACTTGGGCGGAGTTACGAACACCCCAAATCGCTTTCGTTGAGGAGTCCATGACATAGGTACACATTTGGCTCGGAGAGGGAATTCAAACTCTGCAGACCATGACATCCCAATCTCTAGAATTGTAACTATCTGCTAGGAACAAAAGGCTGGTAGGGATAATAATCCTATCCTCCAAGAGCACTGCAGTCCATAACATCGTACAGAGGTAAAGTATTCAGCGCAGATTCGGTGTATATGACGAAGAAAAACTACTACGTGTCTGTCCAAATATGATAATTGTTAATAGGGTTGGGTGGGCTGAAAGCGATACAGGCAGTTCCGTGGAGTAATAAGACGACAGATATGAAAGTGGAAGAGGTGAGCGAGTGATAACGGCGACTGGGACATGCAAGGGTGATTAGCGCAATGTTATTCTCTGGGTGGGGGGACAGAGAGGGAGGAGGGAGGAATGATACGGATTGCGTCCGAATAGTATACGTGAACGAAGCTACAGGCCCGCGAACTGAAGGAATGTTCCAATGCTATTCAATGAGGTAGGGAAGGGGACTCGGTGGTACAGGAAAGCCGCTACTTGAAGGCAGCGAACCTGGACAAGGTCAAAGGAGTGTGGGGGCTAGGCGCTGACTTTGAAGGATGGCAGTCGCTCATGGTACAAGGGTGTTTCGATTGTCTAACGCCGTTAGCAGCCGTCCCACTAAAGCTGGTATGAGTGCTGCTGTCATGAACTCGGGCAGAATGATACGTACCAAACTGTTCTTGGGCTTGGCGTACGGCCATGTCGAGTGATTGGCATCTGAAGAAACAGTCAACGAAGGTAACATTGGGATACCATCACCGACGACGTACTGGTATAGGCATCCATGTGGGCATTGATGTAATCGGCAGTTGGGTAATCTTTAGGGCTGCAGCCGACGTTGATTGCGCCCTTGCGTTGATAGACCCGCACGTAGTCCACGAGCATCTCGGCGGGGAAAATCAGGGTAGAGAAATCGATCGTCTGCCAGTTAGCTGTGATGACGGTTAGTACCTCGTCCATAGCAATAAAGGTACAGCGACGTACGAGAGATGCCCAAATTGAGGACGATGGACATGGGTTCCTCTGGTATAAGCCGCTGTCCGACACCACTACCATCCGGGCCGTTGTCCGGGCCAACAGCTTTGGCCCACATGCGATGGGTCTGACTCCCGTCGACTTGCCATGTCACGAAGCCTTCCTCGACATTCGAAGGATTAGCCCAGTGCTCGAATCCTAGCATACGATTTAGTTGGCCATACCCGCGGTATGTCCTAGTGAAACTCACCTAGGGTCGTAAGTCTTTGTCCGCTTCCCTGGAACATGTCAGAAGGTAGCTTCGAGACACCCGACACTGATTGCTGGACAGCACTTCCTCTGAAGCCATTGGGACGCGTGATGACAGGGTTCAGCAGCTCCCACTCATCTGCCGACGAGTTCAAGAAGAGGTAATCGTGAGAGAAAGGAGCATATTGTGCGCTCTGCGAGACGGTGGAACCAACGGTGTTTTGCTTGTCTTTGGACGCCTCAAAGATATCAATCTCGGGGGCACCGCGGCCGCGATCATGGGAGGGTCCGGGGTGGTCTTCGCCAGGACATGTACACGCTCTGGAGCGGGGTTGGTCAAATCATACGGTGTTGGGAAGAATGCACTCACGAGAGACGCTGCCCGCTAAGCCAACTGAGCTCGAAGTTGTATTTCTCTCTGGAGGCGTCAGAGTGGATAGCAGCAGCGGGCCCTGACCCGTCTTTCAAAGTTTGGTTGGGGAAAGTTCCGACATCGCAGGTGTTGTACCTAGAAGGATGTCAGCGACGGGGTCAAGACCATATTGCCTGGTAGACATACGTGTACGGCCAAGTCCCGTCCGTTGAACCCGGGTACCCAGGTCGTCCAAGGTTGCCCATAGTCCATGCGCCAGGCCACTGGAAAACGGAGCCGAAATTAGCATGGAATGAACGTGAATTAGCTTCGCAGAGACACGAGGTACTCGGCATGGATCGAAGCCTTCAATAGTGGCGCTATGAATGCGGATCGCAGAGTGCACCGTTAGGTACAAAGGCAGCAAGAAGCTGCGTCGCCCACTAACGTAAAAGATGGGACCCGAAGACTATATAAGCCCAGGGCACAATGGAGGGAACTGTCGCTTCCCCGCCCTTTCGACCAAGCACCGCCGCAGGACAAGAAGAGTGGAAAAAGGTGAGCGCTCACATATCCTTGGGCATTCTCATTGGCACCAGGTAAGACCACGCTGACTTCGATATAGCCACTCGTGTAGCAGAACTTGTTCCAGCTTTGCAACATGCCGCTTTTATAGTTCAGGGCGTGGTTTTCAGCAGCAGTGAAAGGTGCCGTCGAACCTAAACAACGTTGTCGGTTAAATATGGAAAGCCGAGTGGGAGAATGCAAGATGCGATCGCCCAAATCACCGTCTGGTGGAGAGAAAATGGGGAAAGAGACATGCCAGAGAAAGACTTACCAACTGTTTGACCAGGAACCGTGGTCTCGATACTATCCATCGTGATGACCAAATTACCGTTCCTCGTCGTCACTTGACTTGGGTCATACCACTCGATATCGCCGGTCACACCATACCAAAGATCAACCGCTTCCCAGAATGGATCGTCACCTTAAGCGAGCAGAGACCAGACAGACGTCAGAAAAAGTAGACAAGGGATCCACCGTGAGGTAACAGACTGACCTGGGTAAAAGGATCTCCCATCTACGTTGAATTCGTCCGAGAAGACGAGTTCGTATTCATGACCGTCGAATCCTGTGCGTGACTTCGCGGCGTCCGGGGTATCTTTGTCAATCAAATCCGGCATCTGGAATCTGCAGAATTCGACATCGAGGGTAAGCCACCATTCCGCCGTGTAGGCGACCTAGAAATACGTACAAAACTGGCGCCTGGCCGGTCGCGTTTATCCGTATGTTGCCATCGATTTTCAGATTTCTCGCCGAGTTCTGGTAGAACGTGAGCACCGGGTAGAAGATAAAAAGGCATAGGAGGGCGAGGATGAGGATAATGAGGACGGCGACGTTGAGTATTCCTCGCCAAGGAAAGGCGCGCTTGAGACCGGGGTGCCGCTTGCCGCCGCCGCTGACTATGAGGTATGGGATGAAACGGGGATCAAAAGAAAAGATATACATGACTCACTCCACGCTTTATCGTCCGGGTCATGCAGCATATCCTCTTCATCGGGTGGTTCAAGTTCGTCAGACGCTGGGTCATATGCATATGGCACCAAACCTCTCGGGGTCGTAGGGAAGGGCGACATTAAGTCGGAGGGATACTTGCTATCTCTATCCGACGAGATGCTGACGAAGCTGTCTCCTGATGATGACCAAACGCTGTCGCGAGCGAATTTCCGTTCGGGTGGCAATAATGTGGAATCCCTGACCGAATCTCTATTTCCGCCAGGCGACACCATGTCGTCCGCCAACCTATACAGCACCATCGACGCTCTCGTCCCAGCACCACCGAGGCCCGTTGGACTTGGCGCGGCGAATGTTGGATACGCTGAATCAGAAGTATTGTAGTAGCTGGCCGTATTCGCCGAATGGTCTGAGGCGAAGCGGTTGGTAAGATATTGAGAACCACGAGAGCCTGGCCTTGAGCGCGGTATTGGAAACGTCCCAGTCGCGGACGAAGCGGGGTTTAAGGGCGACAAGGCGCTGTGGTGGCCGGACGACAGAGTCTGCGAGCGTGCAGACCGTGGAGTCGGCGAGGTCGAGGGCGGTGACGAGGGTCCATCAGTGAGCATGTGGTGGGTCTCGTGGGGGGCGGGTGAAGAGGGAGAGGAAGGGAGTAGGACGTGGTTGCTCATCGTGAGCAGCGGCGGCGAGAGAGGTCGATTGTCGTCGTCGCCGTCGTCACTGTCGTTGTGAGAGCTTTGCGGTGGAGGGATGAGGAAGGGAAGGAAAAAGATGATAAACCTACATTAGGTAAGCCGCTCGCAATGTTGTTATGGTCCCTTTCTCACGCTTGTTTTTCCCTGACTTTCACGGTGAAACGTCCGCCCGTGCCGAAGAAACTCTTGCAAATTAAATATGTCGGTCAACGAGCTCGCTGCGTGCTACTTACCGGGAAGGTGAATTCTCGTAGACTAGGTGTGGCCTCCTCATAGGACCCCGACTACTAGTACTGAACGATGTCGCTCACTAGCGCCCAAACCCACGAAACTGTTCTGGCGAAGAATTCAGTGGGACTTTCAGCTATATTTACAGCACCAACTGACTTCGAAATCAACGAACATCCCTCCATGGTTTCACGCTCGACTTCTGGCACTCTGGCGCGTTTCCTTGACTTTCGTGGGTGGAAATAACATGATGGCGGCCATCTCTTCCCATTGAATCATTCGATAATCCTCCCGTTCATCGGCTCCACCGGCGACTGAACTGGAAGGATAAATATTTCCGGTTTCCAGACTGCCAACGGCCACGAAGAAGCGGTCTCGTATCAGAATTACCCCAGTCTATAAACATGACGCTAAACCGAAAGCCGCATGCACCCTAGTGACTTGGAACGCAGTCGTGCACGTCCACGATGGTATTTACCCAAGTAACACGGTTCTGAAATGATGAGTGAGCATAAACTTATGATCATATTTGCGACAACTGATTACCTACAAGTACGATACGATCAATATTTCCTGACGAGGGTAAATCCCACCTTGTTCCCACTTCGGCTTCCTGCCCGCCGTATGAATCGCCTACCGGTTTCATCGTGCCGTTACCCTGTGCCATGCCCGAAAGTACTTGTCCGTCAGTGCTTACCAGCTGCGCGTCTCTGCCAACACGTCGCGAGCTCGGTTCTTCGCTTCGAATGTGCAGACGAACTGCCCCATAGAACCCCACCTCCACGATGCCACACGCGTGTCATGAATGTGTCATCATTTCATGAAGTTTAAAGCTGATCCCGGAGGCAACAGGCTCAGTCACTGAATTACCACCGATGTTAATGCATGAATATTCCATCGCATGCATGTTAGACTAGCTATGTATCGCGGCAGTGGTCCGCGAGATGATAATCCCAAGGGTTCAACCAAGAGGCTAGGGGGATGTACGTCTCGTTTTGACTGTAGGCTTGTGACCGCAGGGCCTCGCCCAAAATGGACCATTCCCGCTGAACAATTATGGACGGCGTCAATCTACATCCGCTCGATTCCCCAGGTCTTCGCTTGTTGTTTTATCTATCTTTTCTTTGCAATACCTACGAGCGCGACGGTGGCTTCGAGTCGTCTCAGGCGCAGGGTATCATTTGCAGATAAGCGCAAGGAAGCAGGAACGACCACTGCAGTCTGCTTGGCGGTGCGCACTGGTAACTTTCAAATTTGAACAGTAATTTGGATCCTCGACATGAGTCTCAAAAGAACGGAAAGCTATTGAAAGTGACCTCAAATGTGACTGTTTATCCATGAGAAACATTGTGAACTATGCCAGCCGTCTAGACCAAGATTAACTTCGGTCGCATCTGGTCGCATGCCCCCCTATCCTACACGTGCCGACTCGATTATGATCAATGATGATCGATGATCGGGCGCTCGGTGTCTTCGTTCGTCCTCCTCGCTCGGTGAAGCAGAACAAATGGTTCAGAGAACGACTTCGGCTACAGCTATGCGCCGCACCATATGTTTTGCGCTTCTTCTGTCATTATAAGATCTCGACCATGCTGCTGGATCAGCCTTCCGCTAGACTCAGCGAAAACTTCTGGCTTGGCTCCGGAGAAATTTGGCGTTGTTACGGAGGCCTGGTGCTTCTTCGACCTCAATTCTCGTTAGATAAAGGAAAGGCCTCATGTGCCGCAGGTTTCTTCTTACCGTGCGCGCAGGGCCTTCTCGTGCGCAACGATGTACACTTTCCACATGAAGCACGGGCAGAAGCGCTGGATTGACTAGATATATAAATCCTGAGCATGGATGATCTAGAAGTCAATTCCTACCCCCACACCGTATGGCAATCCCGCTTCGTCTCATCGTCGCGCTAGCACTCTGCTTGGTCGGGTCACAGGCTGCACCGCTCATACCCTCGTCGGAAATCGATGTAAAGGCTGCTCAAGGTCTACGCCTCATAGAACTCGGCGAAGGCTTGCAACCAGTGTGGAAAACGGAAGATGAGAAGGAAGAGCTTATTCGGTCGCAGACGCGATTCGTGCGTACTGTTGAAATCGTACTGCAATCCCTCTCTGATGTTTCTTTGGATCGGTTAGTTCGATGTTACAGATACGTACGAGCTCTCCCAAAAGATATCGAACTTCAAAGTACAATCTGCGGAAATTTCCTGTACGTTGACTCCGTTCCTTGAGTAGCCATTTGTTTTGATGTCGCCGTATACTTGTATAGACGGCGAACTGTCTCAGCAATCTATCGTCACGGATGCCATCGCCACCATTTCGCTGTCAAACATGCAAACCAACCTAGGAACGTTGACGAGCTTCAATAATCGCTACTACAGATCATCGACCGGTGCTGATGCCTCCACCTGGATCCTTAACACCGTCCGAACCGTGAATCCCCATGTGTTCTTGATCCTTCACGAATCACGCATTGATCATCCCACCAACAGATCGCCGCTGGAAAATCCGGTATCACCGCTTCGGCCTTCACCCATTCCTGGGCGCAAAGTTCCACCATCGTCCGCTTCGCAGGCAAGAACGACTCAGCGCCAGTGACCATTCTCGGTGCACACATGGACTCCGTTAACGGGGGCAGCCCAATGAACGGACGTGCACCAGGAGCTGACGACGACGGATCGGGCACGGTCAATTTGCTAGAGGCGTTCAGAGTTCTCGTCAGCGAAGGGTTCGCACCGGCAACTCCAGTGGAGTTTCACTGGTACTCAGGCGAGGAGGGTGGATTGCTCGGATCGAACGCGATCGCCACGAGGTACAAGGCAGATGGCGTACGGGTGAAAGGCGCGCTACAGCTTGACATGACAGCCTAGTACGTCGTCTCGGTTTCATCCTCCTCCACAACTTACTCGTTCGCCTATTAGTACGCCCCCCGGCGTTACTCCAGTAACTGCCTTGATGACCGACTTCACTGATCCTGCCTTGAGCGACTTCGTTGCCAACCTCGTACGGGCTTACACTACCCTCGGTGTTGTCAGAGATAAGGTATGCTTTCTTCTCGAGACATACCTTTAGACTTTTATCGATGAAATTTAGTGCGGATATGGGTGTTCAGACCACGCTTCTTGGAACAGGAACGGTTACCCGTCTGCTTTCTCGTTCGAGGCGCGCTTCAGCCAAGACAATCCAGCAATCCATAGCTCAAGCGATACGACGACGGCTACGGGCTTCTCTTGGTCGCATACCCTTGAGTTTACGAAGCTCGCCGTCGCTTTTGCGTATGAGATGACGGCGTGATGATGAGGAATACCCGTATATTCTATCAAGGCGCGTTGTAGGTTAGAGGAACATTTGAGGCGAAATTTACTCTCTTTCATGCTGAGTCTGAGCAAAGAGACGTATGTAATAAAGATCCTTCGTGAAGCGCTCTAAAGCAAAGGGTACATACAACAGGACCATAGTACCCCGGCGCCCTTATTTCAAGTGAAAATCGGAGAACGGAGGTAGGAATAACCACAAGGTCTGCGCTCAATCGTTTTTCTACCTTATTCAAATAGCATACAGCATGTCTGATTAGAGTAGGAGGTTTCGCACCTATTCTTGCTCTCGATCACGCGCGCAGGATCTTCTCCAGTGGTACGATGAAGATATGCTCCTTGCCTACGAGCCATGGAGAACTCATACGCAGGCACTTTATTGTGGACCTATATGAACCGCGATTGATGATGGGGTGTCGTCCAATAGATCATTGTTACACTCTCGCACTATGGCGATCCTACTTTCTCTCGCAGTCGTCCTCGCGCTTTGGTTGGTTGGCGTTCAGGCCACATCCCCAATCCCCCCCGTCAGGAAGTGGTGTCAAAGCCGCCCTTATGCCTCATGGAACTTGGAGCCGGTTTGGAAGACGCAGGATGAGAAGGAAAACCTCATCCGGCCCCGTATACGAGTCGTACGCACACCGTACCGTCGAATTCATACTATGGTGTAATGTCGTTGGCATTATATCTTCTAGTTCGACGTTACAGATACCTCGCACGAAATATCTCCAATCTCAAGGATTCAAGCTGCCGAAATCTCTTGTGAGCTATCCGATTTCTCGAATCGCGGGTCCAATACCGAAGTATGCGTAGATGGCGAGCTTGCTCATCAATCAGTCGTCAAGAATACCGTCGCCACGATCTCGTTCAATGACATGCAGGAACGCTCACAAAACTCTACAATCGATGAGCGCCGATGCCTCCACCCGAATCCGCCAAGCTGTCCGAGCCGTGAATCCACTGCATTCTTGATACTTTACGAATCAATCATTAATCACCCCATCAACAGATCGCCGCTGGAAAATCCGGCATTATCGCCTGCGCCTTCAACCATCCCTGGTCGCAAAGGCCCACAATTGTCCATTTCGCGGGGGAGGACAAATCAGCACCAGTCACCAGCCTTGATGCACACTTGGACTTCATAGGGACCGGGGATGATGCCAATATACCAGGAGGTGACGACGAGTCTGGAACGGTCAAATGTCCTCGTCAAGGCTGATCTTACCGATACGAATCTTGTCAGGTTCCACTGGTGCTCAGAAGAGGGCGGCGAGCTCGGATTACTCACAATCGCAAGAAGGCAAACGGCGTGGACGTTAAGGGTGAGCTCCAGCTCGTTATGGACAGCCTAGTTCGTCACTCGTCCCCTTCCCGTTCTATCCAACCCCGCCTGACGTCTTCGCTTCGTCAGCACACCTTCGGGAATATAGAAGGCTTGACAACCGACCTACTTCTTCACCAAGCTCGTAAGAGCATATACAAACCTCAATGTCGGTCCATCTTCTCTACATGCTGAGAATTTTCAACGGCTTACAGTGCAGTTATGCGTGCTCCGACCCCACCTAGTCTGGTACACATCTGCATTCCCATTCGAGACGCGGTTCGGTGAACACAATCCAGCCATTCATAAGTGAGGACGATGCGTCTCCTGGTCGCTTGAGTTCACGAAGTGCACAGTAGCTTTCGCATAGTGACAGCTTGATACATAGAATTGTATGTCATGGCATGCTGTAATCGTTTATTCCTTCAGAAAATGAGGTGGGCAGTCAACATTGTGTGGAATCGATCTGAACCACAAGCTCCCACTACTCGATAGCAAGGACTGCGGGACGGCAGACGTGGGGGGCCGAAAAGGTAAGCCGTTTATGAAACTCACGTACTTCGAAGAAATGAGACGAACCATATAAAGCGAGAGAAGCAGGAGTCGGAAAGGCCCGTGATGCGCGACATACAAGAGAGGCTTAGCCTCGCACCATCACAGCTCATCCATATCACTCAACGTCAACCTGGGTCCGGAGAACTAGACTCAACTTGGCGCGCGTCCTCCATCCTCCGCAGAGACTTTGTGTGCTAATGCTGCTGACGAGCGTGGGGTAACTTGGGTAACTTGTGCGGTTCGAAGATGACAGCATCTATACTCCTGACGTCCGATTAGTTGAGCCTTTTAGGAGATTGGGAATTGAGACACACAAGCTTCCAACTCGCCACTGTAGAGATAAATTAGCCTACTTTGAAGAAATCCGGCCAGTACCTCGTGCTTCGCACTATGTGTCGCTTGCTTTTCAATAGGTCTATGGGTGCGTTTGCCGAAACTTGTAATGATTGGAGTATGAGCTAAAATTGGTATTTATAGCGAATCATCGCTATTCATGGGACGGTACGCCTTCATTTCTTCCTCTGGGCTTGTACGCTGCATGCCGGCGATGCCGGAACCTGATAGCCGAAGGACAGTGCTTCGGTTGGACCTGGATAGGTGTGTCGTTATCGACCCCCGTATTCCACACCATATATTTGGGGAGCTCCAAAAGCGAGAGACCATTGCAGCAGTCCAGCACCGTGAGCGTGTCACTGACGGAGATTGTGGCGCGCAAGTAGGCGCTTGTGTATAGCTGTTTGATTCCAAAGCCGACACAGAGAGCGACCCACTCGTGAGACCTTCGAAAGAAGCCACCAAGGTTATTTCGAATGGGTCAACGGCCATACTCTTCTGCTTACTTAGCTGCCAATGAACTGATCTATATAATGCGCCTCTCAGAAGTCCTGCATCGTGCCATCACCTCCTCCGATACCCCTCCATGTCGACGGCGTCAGAGAGTACACGACAAGTAGAGGACTTCGCAGAAATCAGCCAGACTTCTTCATCTTCGGCTGAAAAAATCACTGTTACTGAATCCTCGCCGCACGAAACAGAAAAATCGGATGTCGAGGCGTCCGCGGTAGAAAATGCCATTCCACCGACCGAAAGCTTGAGCAAGCGGAGGAAGATACTGGTGCTCTTTATCGTTTGTCTGGCCCAGTTTTTCGACATTTTCAATGGGAATGCGTCGATTATATCGCTACCTGAGGTAAGTTTCTCGGATATATTTTTTAGACGGTGTCGAACTCAAATAAAATAGCTTGGTCGCGATCTGGGATTTGAACCAGGAGCACTACAATGGATTCTATCGGCCTACACGCTGACTTTCGCGTCGTTCATGCTGATATCTGGGAGTGTCTCAGACATTTTTCACCCCAAACCCGTCTTCTGCGCGGGATTCGCGGTTGTTGGTCTTTTCGCGATTCCCGTAGGAGCAAGCGTCCACCCAATCATGGCTATCGTGTTCCGTGCCTTGCAAGGCATCGGTGCGTCCAAACTTCTCAACTTCTTGTCAACGAGGATTTTAGCTCATTCTCATTCAGGGGCCGCCATGAACGTTCCGTCGTCCCTAGCGATGATACGAATAGCTTATCAGGATCCCGTCGAGCAGAATCACGCCTACGCTTGGTATGCCTCAGCTGGTGCCATCGGAAACGTTCTCGGCTTTATCATCGGTGGAGTGCTTACCGCTCGAACGACTTGGCGCTGGGGTACGTTGATCATTTATCCCATATATCACCTCCGACTGCTGCTTACCCCCTAACCCGCGTACATCAGTCCACTATTTGATCGCAATCGCGGTCATCCCCACATCAATAATAGCGTGGTTCATCCTCCCGAATCCGGTGCCTAAAACGGATAAGCGGCGCGGCATTGATCTACCCGGGGTTTTAACGCTCACGGCCGGGCTTATCCTCTTCGTCTACGCCATATCAGCTAGCTCAGATTCAGGTAGGGCCAAGCACTATATTGAACCCTCCCTCAGCTTGCTGATTTGCCCGTAACGTTTAGGATGGGGATCGCCGCAAGTCATCACAACCCTCGTCTTGTCCGTCGTGGTCATGGGCGTGTTCTTTGGCGTCGAGAGAATCGTGAAGGACCCGGCTCTCCCGCTGCAAACATGGACGAATAAGAATTTCATCCCGCTATTCTTCTACGGCTGGACGGCGTACTGGTGGCTCCTCGGTATGGAGCTGCAACTCGTAGACGTATTCACAGTACGTTTCTTCCATCATTCTTGCAGCTAACGCCCTCACCGTTTACTTACGCTCTACGAATATCAGCAACTCTGGCACGACTCATCCCTGATCGCCGCCGTGCGATGCATCCCTCTCGGTCCGTCAGGTGTGCTGTCCTGCTACCTCGCCGGGAAATACGTCACCAGGGCGCCGCACACCCTCCTCATCGGCGGGCCCACTCTCATGGCTGTCGCATCCATTTTATTTGCGCTCGGTGACACACCGGATAAGTACTGGTCCCATATATTCACGGGGCTGATCATCGGGCATATGGGTATGGGCGGCGTGTATGTGGGGTGCACGACGATGATTATGAGCGGTGCCAGGAAGGGCGAGGAGGGTGTTGTAGGGGCTGTGACATATACGGCGTACCAGATGGGTGCGACATTGGGTCTTGCTGGTGAGTTGCCTCTCAGGCTGTCATCCTCGTTTATGGCGGCGATGCTCAGTGGCGACTTTCACTTTTAGTTGTTTCGTCTATTACGCTCGGTGTGAACTCCGGACGCGCTCTGGACCCGATATCACAGCACGCTGGCTACGCCGCGTCATTCTGGTCGCTACTAGGCGTCAACGGCTTCGCCATGATTGTAGCTATCTTCTTTGTTCGACGCTAGCAACAGCGGTCGAATCTTCTCCGTCTTGGGATCGCAAATCGTCAAAACTCATAGATATGGCCAGTTAATGTTCTGAAGCACGGCCTAAGCAAAGCATAGCACGCAATGTTGTACATGTATTCTACTTGGTCGTAATCGCATAGTAAAATCTAGTTATACAGTGGCCGATGTAATCCATTTCCTCCACGCGTATCTATTATCCAAGGGTGCGAAACGCCTGAATGTTGCGTAGATGCAAGTGAGCTTTGCCGACTTGTCGCCGACGCTGATGCTCATTCGCGCCCATACTTATTCAAAGAATATGCACGCCTTCGTCCATTCGTAGAAAATCAAGTACTAGTCCAGGAAGCGCCATGTCAAAGCATATCTTCGGTTCACTGTTTGGCGTGACAACGTTCGTAGAAAGGAAGCGGCGCGGACGGTCCGTTGAAGGCCATGAATGGATTCCCCACGGTGCAACGCCACTGTCACCGGTATTTCGGCGCTTGGAGATTTCCTTGGTTCGAACTTCGCTGTTCCTCCAATGCAATCGTCAGGTCCTTCATTGAGCTCAGTCACGTCGGCAGCGAGCTCATCGACGTATGCTCACCCGAACAATATATCAAATTCTTCAACTGCTTTAGTCGCGCCAAGCCTTGTCTCCTCAGACAGCGTTCGACTCGTTCACCAAGGGCCAGACCCGAATTCGCCAGATACTTTCAAGGAGAATCTGCATCTCATACGGGATCATCTTGAAAGGGTCAGGAGGCTCGCGAGAACTGTTCTACACAACTCGTACGCTTGACCGACTCCCATTTATTGACTGATACTCACTGTCGGGGGGAACATTTCAGACGGGAGGCATACAAACCCGGAATCTTTCCGTACCAAGCTGAAGGTCGGTCTCGCTTCTTTTGAAGGACCATTCAATGAATCGACGCGAGGCTTAACGACAGCCGATCTGGAAACGCTGAAGCAATCCCTCCAATTCCTGTCAGACATCCTACGCCAATCAGGCGTCGGCGCGCTCCCCTTGTTGCCTTCGTCGCGATCGGGGCATCATGGAGTGGATATAGCGGTTCCGAGTGAAGCTCAGCTAATTGTTGATACCACGAATGCGGTGACTGCGTTGTACGATCGGTTGAAACGCAAACAGGATGGATCGGCGATTGTGGCGGGATTGTTGACGGCGCCCGAACATGGACAGAGAGCTGGGCTCGGACATGATATTCCGCGCTAGCCTTAAAAGTGCGTTCTATTCTAATCCATGACCGCTCCTGCTGAATACGCTACCGATAGTTAGAGCCCTTGCGAAGGGTCAGCCATTAGCTGCTTTGACTTCAACGCGTCTTGTTCTTGCGTTGGATCAGACCTCGGACGTTTGAGTCTCCGTAAATAGTACCGTGTCTAAGCAAGCTACGACCAGCTACGACTCCATCGCCGCTGTTCACCCCTGTCGTCGATGAGAACGAGCGGACAATGGGTAAATTATTCGTGTAACTGTGCTCGTTGACGTACGAATCCTGCTATCAATGAAGTTCTTCCTTCTGAACTGTCTGTTTTACCCTCGTGACAACCCCTTGGTGGGTTCATAGAACCACACCTGTCGATTCCTTCGCGAAGGCCTTCAAATCGCGTTAAGTCGACGGAGCACGCCAGCGAAGCTACTCTGCTCAAGCTTCCCCCTGGACAAGATGCTCGAGATGATGTAAAGGACTCTTCGAGTGGCGTACAAGAAAGCTGTCTACACGTTCGATCGCGAAGCTCATGCTTTAGATCTTTCTGTTCGCCTCCTACCCCCGCACTCACCCCATTGATAGAAGCATCAATAAACGTTCGTACCTTTCCCCGTACCAACTTATATGGCGACCTTGGCGGGAATTATGTCCCCTAGTCGTATCTAGAGGTCGATTTCTTCCCGCGTCCGTCAAGCTTGATACTAATCGTTCGCGATCCGTCCCTTCAACAGCTTTGCATACCTTCTCGACTGCATCGCATTACGCCGCAATGGCCCTTTAGCGAGTAGGCGGCAGTATATATATATATCCTGACCACTCGCCCAGAACAACCAACAGTACAACCTCTCAAGTATGTCCTCCAACGACTTCGAGCAGGTCGTCCGGCTGATGCCTCCGCCGGGGACGAACTACTTCAAACGGTCTGCCTCTCCTTCGTCCCTCTTGACGGCATATGAGCTTACAATTCTTTTTATAACATGTAGGCAGAGCGAGACCATCTTCGACAACCTCAGGTACTATAATATCTCAGGGACTTGGGTCTCGACTCTGAACTGGCGTTGCGATATCTACGTGTACATCTCCGGCGCGGCCCCCGACGACCCGCGCTTCAGGGAGAAAGGTGGAGTGATCACGGTGATGGTCGTGCACCAAGGCCTTTTGGAGATGCCCCCGACTCAGGGAACCAGTGAACGCACAGACTTTGTACAGAAGGTTCTTGCGTCGACGTCTTTGTCGTCTATCAAGCAGTTCCCCGCGACCGACAGTGCCTCTCAGTCCGGTGACAACTACCAGTGTACGTCCCTCTAATGTTTCGGGCGAACCTTACATATCTACAGCGGCGTCCCTGCTCTAGATACAATCAATTACCAAGAGTCAATCCCCCTATTCAAGAACCACGGAAATGAAGTCTTCATGTTCGACGCGGCGTACAAGGACAACTCAACCCTCGTCAAGACGAAGCAAACCGGCAGTGAAGTCACTAATGGCGTCCAGTTCGCTTTGCAATACCAGAAGCGGGTGAGTGAGTGCAATATGCTCTTCGTTTCCTAGTCAGCGCTATATATTCAGGGCACTAATAATGGTGACCATCAAGGTTGAGCCATCGACCTCGTACCCCCTCGTCGCCTTCTCCGTACTTAAGTTTGTGAATCCCGCAGCTTTTCCGGTTACTTTAGGCATGTCTCGGCGTTATACGCTCTTGCCATTCTGCACCCCCAGCTAAAATGAAACCCTAGATTTTCAATCCTACCAATGGATTAGGCCACGCCAGGAAGTCGTACGTATCTCTTCACATTGTCATCGCAGTGTTCTAACCCCTGGTATAGTATAGCCAAGTGTATTCGAAGAAAGTGACCCTCGATTTGAATTTTTCTTAATTCCTGTGCGCCATAGGCTATATGGGAATGAAGATCGTCGCTTCATTGCTTGAGTGATGTCACGTTATTACTTTGGTGTGAAATAATACTCGACACTTCAAGTCCGAACGAGTGCTGTGGACGCGATGCTCGTCCTGTACTACGAACTTTGGCTGGGTTGCGCAATACGTTCACCGGTAGTTCGGTCTTGAATCAAAAGGTGCGCAACCCAATTGGTCAGTTCCATATATCTCCAATTTAAGGCCGGTAAGATCTCCTGTGCAGTGCAGGTCGACATGCCTTCCGCTGGCGGAGGGCATATCTATATGTACCATCGCACTGGTACGTGGCCTATCAGTGAATGATGCGCTGATAGCTATTCAACCGACCTTACTACGAATATAACGAAACGGGTATATTCGATCGGAAGACGCTCAATAGTTAGAATGCGCGTGGGGGCGTCGGCGACCAGGGATTAGAATACTCCCGCAATATTGGAACGTTCGACCGGGTGTCGGTATGATGTCCAGTGATATTAGATATAGATCGGCCTGCACGCTGGCTCGCGGCGGATTCGGCGACCTGTGCTACCTGTGATCAGTTGATGGTGTACCGTGATATGTTGCGCGGCGATCATCACAGAAGGTATATAACCTTTGTCCCCTTAACGGTACGACACCCAGCACCATGAACGACATACTCATTCCACCTGAGGTCATAGCGGAGGTAAAGGCGGGCATTGCTCCCATCTTAATTGGTGCTCTATGCTCCATTTGGTCAGTCGGAGTGTTGATATCAGGCCACCCATTAACTGATGATCCTTCAAGCCTTTTCGGAGCGAACATGGTACTACTGCCAGCACTATCCTGGAGATAGACGCGCTCTGAAAACTCTGGCAAGTGTTTCCTAATAGCTCCACAAGATCCTATACTAATATCATCGTTCGATAGGTTGCATTCGTCTGGTGAATATTCGTGCATTTGTTGAATGGTTCGCGGTGACAGTCATTTCACTCCATCTAGGTTCTTGGCCACCATTTCCGTGTGTGAAGCGGTTTACTTCTATTTCTTTGATGAAATAGGTAACGTCGCTCAGATATTTCATCCCACTTGGTGAGTTCTTCGCGCACGAGTGGTATATTTTACTGCACTCAATTGGCACTCCAGGGGCTTCCCCGTAAGGTTCTTGCCATATCTGTTTCGATAATGTGGTTAACTACCGCCGAAAAGATCATGGTACTCCTCACTGTAAGTAACAACTCACTCGCAAGCATAAAGCCGTAGCCAATGACCGGTTGTTGCAGGGCATAATCATTTTCTCCGCTCACTCATTCTTCGCGTGGCGTGTATACATATGTGAGTTGCATACCTCTATTCCCAAGTTTATACTGCCTCGTTTCGACGACATTCTAAACCTCTGAATAGTGAGCTCCCGGAAACGCGGCCTCTTTGTTTTTCTCGTAGGTAGAAGACACATGTTCCTATCGGCCCAATTCTCACAGAATCTCATTGTGGAGTCAGCTGGTACTGGCAATATTGCATGCGAGTATGTCCCTTTTCCATAGCATACAAGGGACGCCTCCTTTCTGAATTATCCTCGCTAGGCTCCACTGGTGAGTGTTCATTCATGAATCTCGTGATAGCGAACCAATGATTCCCCATCTAAGTCGTCGCCGGTATCTTGCAAGTACACCACTCATGATTGCTGGACATTAAACTAACGTACACATTCACTTAGATTCTCGCTGGACAGCAACTTGTTCGTCCCTCGTGCTATCAGGGTATCGTTACCTTTGTCGCACTCGAGAAACTGACTATTGATTTGCTGCTAGACGATCACTATCTCCTCATTTCCTTTCAATGTTGCCACCGATTGCCTACTCGTGCGTTCTCTCGGTTATTACCTCCACCAATCACGATCCAGCATGAGAACGAGGCGTGTATACACCTGGCCCACGAGGACGTTACACTGAGCAAATTGTGCTTATTAGAATCAACCGTTTCATCAACAAAGTCATATTTTGGGCGATCAATATCGGAATTCTAACTACATATGTCGGGAAGAGTTTTCGTGGCTTACTCTGAAAGTTTACTATCAGTATCGGCTTTGTTGTAATGGTCCTCGTACTCGTCAGTTCTCAGCACACCTACGGACTTTTATTGTCTCATTCATCCACGGTTTCAGACCGAGGAAGATCTAAGCAAGGTATGCGGAGTCTACCAGATCATCGGAAATTGTACGTCTTTTCTTTACTTGACGACACTTGTTGATTCATCTTCTTTCAGTATACGTCGCATCCATATTAGCAACGTGAGCTCTTCGGTGATCTACATTTCTTACCGTTACACTTATGAGGTGTTTGTCATAGGTTGAATCATCGGCCGTTCACACAACAACATGTTCTTGGTGGGAACGGTACCTCGGTATTCGCGAGTT
Source organism: Pleurotus cornucopiae (assembly GCA_019677325.2). Lineage (NCBI taxonomy): Eukaryota > Fungi > Basidiomycota > Agaricomycetes > Agaricales > Pleurotaceae > Pleurotus > Pleurotus cornucopiae. Next base: position 1,791,105 of record CM033829.1, on the reverse strand, counting down.
CACACCAGCCTCGCACGATCTAGAGATCTCCATCACGACAAATGTATTGGTCGACGAGGATATAGAGAGCGAGGTCACGATTTCATTCTTTATTCTTTTGGACAATGAGCCATGCTTGTTTGAACTAGCATCGCCTCGCAGAAAACGGGAAGCGCATAATCATTGATTAACTGTGATCGACTCGGACATTTGGATATCGGACTATGCACATGGTTATTCTCAGTAATATTGTGGTCAACTCACTCTCAGACCTCTCGGTTTGACAACGGTATTGACTGCGGCTGCTATATACTAGAACGTGAAGGCCCGATGTCCGTATCAATTACCACGAATCTAGCGTATTCCTTATCGGGTCTACAAAGCGAGGATGGACCTCATACTCATCGGGCAGCAAAGTTCCCCTCCCCCCTGGATGCCACCAGTCATATTTCCAGTCGTACTCCCAACCATGCTCCTTCATTGCCCCCCTCAATAAGGTCTTTAAAAGCGCATAGTCAGGCTTCTCCTCGAACTTCAGCGCGCGGCAATGTGAGAAGAATGGTGTGAAAAACGCTGGTGAACGTGCGAGTAGCTCCGTGAATCGATCACCCCGTTTCATCTCACCAATGCGGCGTAGCTTTGCTGGAATGTCGGGAGCGCAGATACCTTGCCAAGGGAGACGGCCATGTAGGAGGTAAAGAATAAGTATGCCAATGGCCTCAACGTCATCTCGCCTGCTAGGCTCTAAGAACAGTGTCAGCGAACGACATAAACGAGAATGTCGACAGGGCATACCTAGGCCGAAATGAACATTATGGCTAGCATAACGAGGGGTGCCAATCCCTCCACGCCCTTCACGGAATGGCATATGTTTGCCTGTGGTTGGATCGAGATAGAGCTTCGATAAACCCATATCAAATAGGTACAGTCGTTGATAGTCTTCTAAATACCCCATCGCGAAGTTATCTGGTTTGATATCGCGAACAATAATACCTCTCGCATGGACGTGTTCAATTGTCGAGAGCTATCCCGAAGGGCACGATACTACTTAGTGGTGCAGCTTAGCGCGAAAGGAGAGCGACTCACCATCTGCTCGCCCAACATCAGGATGGTCTTCACTCCCAGTTGACCTCTACAGAAACGCCGAAGTTGCTCGAGATTGAGTCCGAGCTTGTCCATTACGATAGCGTTTGTATTCTTGTCCTGGCCCGACCAACGGATATGTGGGATGCCCTCTACGCCCTCAAGCTGAGCGTACACTGCTGCTTCATATGGTATTGTTGATGGCACTGACGGATCGATCACCTCGAATTTGAGAGCTACGCCTGCGCCAGTGTGCACATGAACACCATTCCAAACATAGGCTAACCAGTGGGCGTATAGATATTAGCATTTAAAAGTCGACGTCGTGAAACCGTAGAGATGACCTACCAAAGGACCCACTTCCTAGCAGAGATGTGCACTGGTAATTGTCCCGCACACGAAACGGTGGGTTCCCATTGGAGACCACGGGCTCATTGGGTACCACATACGTCGAAGAATCGCGCAGGACCGGCAATAATTCTTGTAACGTCGTGAGCGTATACGTAGGCGCAATCGTTGGGATATGCAATTTCGCGCTTCGTGTACCCTCGGCTCGCAGGAAAGCGGTCGGAAAACCAGCTTGGCTGGCGGTTTCGCAAACTCTGTATAGGTCCGATGAGAAGACAAGAATCTGATCGGGGCCAACGTCGGGATCGAATTGCTTGCAAAACGAGAGTGTTCTTTGCCACAATTCGGAGAAGGACTTCTGTGACTGGGTCTCCTTTCCAACACAGTCGGAGTATAGCCCAAGTGATAGGCCTTCGTATTGAGCGACTGTTTCCTTGGCTGCGGATGGGATGGCCACTGGGACGTATCCATGCCCTATCAGCTCCGCGATCAGTTGTTGGCCATTGGGACAACGTGTCGCCTTGCCATAGGACTCCATGGAGTTGTTAATCGTTGAATCGTCCACTGATGCGCCCAAATACCGTGCGATGCTGCGAACTACGTCAACCGCAGGTAATACCTGCTGCTCAGTAGTCCCTACACTTTCGTACTCCACGTAAAGATCGAGCAACTCCTTCGTCGTACGGGAATATCGGGATGGAGGAAAGATATGGGCGAGGGCATTCTGTAACGGCCCATCTCTATCCTGCAGAGAAGGGCCCTTGAGCGTCATGTACTCTCAAGAGAATTGATTCACGTACGATGAGGATATGCGGGTCAAGTAAAACGATTTTGATACTTTTTGGTAGGACGGCGGGCGTGGCGCTGGCCATGTCTAGCTCGAGCTGGGGCTCGTTGTCCCATTCGCCGTCTTCGTTTTCAGCCGCGACCACTGGGTCCCCGTCGTGTACCACAGGGAGACTCTTCAGATGAGAGATACATGGTCTTAGGGATTCCACGAAGGGATCTGGAGACGCGTCTTCGGTGGACGATGCACGGGGTTGACGAAATATGCGGCCCTCCGAGAGGAGCCGAGGCATTGCCTGAAAAGTCACGACGTCAGTAAGATCATCGGTCTGATACCAAGGCCAAAATTCCTACCTCGCGAACGGACTTGATATATCGAATAGCCCAGTTGCTTGTCTTCCACGTATAATCCAAGGTCAATCTACATGCCCAATCGCCTATAAGTAGTGAATCACTTGTTCATGGGTATTCAACGTACTGTCGTACCAATGGGAGCTCGTCAAATACACTGGTTTCGAATCGTTGAGGGAGCTGTCGTAGAGAAAGCGCTTCGAATTGGAACTGCACGTCTCGATCCGCAAACAAGATACCTGGGGACTCTTTGGGTGATTGACCACTCCATGTATCCCATCGACTACCAGGCTCGTCGTCTCCTCCCGTTGTACCAACAACCGGAACGGAGGGCCCGGCATCATTCCATGCCCTCAAGAACATTTCGAAGCTAGTCTGATCTAGCTGATAATCCATGTTTTGGAGAAGATTAATGGAATCTTCCTCCTTGGGGTCGAACTGAGCGCAAATCCGAGGTGTAACAGATAGATACAGAGGGTCGTTGAACGGAAGTGGTGGTACGACAGTCAAGGTGCGTCCACTCGCTTCCGAAACCGAATTGAGCACGAAATATTCGCTCCATGGTAGATGGGGTCTCTCGCGGGTAATCACGAAGAGATTCGGCACCCGTACAAAGTTTGGATCAGTATCCCGGAGGTGGAGGGCGAGAAACGGCTTGGTGACGATCGAGGATGCGACTTTTCGTCCAGCTGGAGTCCATGCAGGCAGGTGCGGAAGGAGCCTGGCTACGACGAAGCTATGTAGCATGTTGCCGTACCTGACCAGTGCGGACGGAGTCCAGGAATATCAGGAACCAGTTGTAGCATTTTGGAGAAAGAAATAAAGATGTGGCGTGTGACAGGTTGTGGGTCCAGGAATTTGAGGCGCCTCCCAAGCTCCTAATTGAACCCCCTGAAGTTGTCCCTCAGCTGCGGTGAAAACGGTCAGAAGTTATCAGAGAGCTCGCAGATAATCATAGATAAAAGGAGGGACCCTTCGTACAGGTGCTCCTATCGATTGTCATCATTTTTGAGCGGATGAAATGGTTTAGAAACAGTCCAAAATCATGCGTCCCTTTGGCAGTCACTTTGTACCAACTTTCGCCTGCGGCGCGCTAGGACCACTGAAGAATACGTGGCAAATCAGTAGATCAGTGCTGCAGGATTTGGCCGTGTAGCATATCCTGGGGTCCTCCTAAACAAAAAATAACGTTATGGCAGCCTACTGGCACCGTATTTGATCCAAATTCCCAGCAAACTGCTCGCTACCGCCCTCTTACGCAGCCTCATCCGCTCTTTCAGCGTTGCTCGCCATCCTGCCGACGAGATGCCCGCAGACCGCTCCCCAAAAAACCGTCGCCAACGGCGAGCCCGTCCGTATCAAAGCTCCCCTCAATTAGCACGGAGATCGGGTTCTACCTGGAGTGCTCGTGGTAACAGCAATCGGTCGGGCCTCGTGGTAAGAAATTGTTTCTTTTTGCTGTAGTTGGTAGTCGGGACTCGGTGTTGATTCTGACTCTTGCCGTTGTACCAAATGAAAAAGGGATTCAACGATGTAAACAGAGATTTTGACACCATGATGGATGTCGATGTCGATGTCGGTCCTCCACAGCGTCAGGTACGAGTCTCCTTGTCGTTGAAGGACTCGGTGATCGCGCCCTCATCGTCAATCTCGTACTCACTACTTCCTAGGGCGCCGAATATCCTAGACCTGGTCATCACGTAGTCCCACAACAAGGCCAGCAACAAATTGAAGGTGGAGAAGGCCACGAGGAACATCATCGTGGGTGGTGGATTCTCCTCTTACTCTTCCTTTTCGTCGTCGCCGTACGTCTCACTCACGAGTATCAAGCGGCAAACTTAGTCTAACCAGTTTCCCAATTTCCCTAAACACGCAGACGACGAACTAGACATGAAAACGAACTCCATTTCTTGGTTCTTGGGTCTCGAAGATACATATAACATACATCAAGAACGAAATGCATGAATGCACTCGCAGAAAAACCCCAAAACCCAGAAAAACACAAAAACATGAATACCAGCTCGACGACTCGAGCGTCACCACCTGTATCAACATCACACCATTCCAAATGTCTTGGATCTTGCGTTATGGCGCTGCGGAGTCCTACGACCCTCAGCGAACGTGAGTCTTTGTTGAACATAATGGGCCAACTCACGCTCACAGCCTACATGCAGCACCGTACCCGAAGTGATGATACTAGCAGTGATGTAGAACACCGACGAAACCCACTCGGGCGTTCAGAAGCCAAACGTTGGCCAAACCCTAGATGTGGACGGAGTCGGCATAAGGACCTATGGAGAGAAGCCAGAAGTGACGAAAGCTGGAGGAGGGAACCTGGGAAAGAGAAAACGGACAACATGCCTTTGCGGGCACCCTTCGTAGTATCACATACCACCTCAATCCCATCAATCGTACGTTTCCAATGTCTGTGCACCCTGGGGTGCATGAGTACTAAGATGGATGTGGATACGTCCCGGAAGGAAGCCAATGATCGGAACCCAGCGACATCTGTGGCCTTCCTTGAGTCCTCCGACCAAGATCTTGGGTGATCAGTGTTGCTGATCGTCGTTCCTGCATCCGGACTGGAACTATTTGGCGGTATTCCAGTCTTCCTCGATTTGAAGATGCTGTCTGGGATCTGTTCCATCCTATTGCTACGGCGCTACATATCCAGTTAATGGTAACTTGGACGATTCTGATCAGAGTTCGGGCATCGTCAACATCATGCCGAGCTTCGGGCTGAAGGAGGCGTTTCATTCCATGTAAGCAACAACACGCCGGAAATACTGAGAGTTACACAAAGCTTCGGTTCCGCTGAATGACAAACACGACTACCTCATCGTAATGACAATGGAACGGGCCACCCTGGAACGAGATCTGCGGAGCAGACGATATCGTCAGCATCGGTGTTCGATGTTCGAGGCGAAAGCTTACATAGGGCAAAGAGACGGAGTATTGTGCGTGGATCCCATCATCTTTCTATCCTTCACCCACGGGGCCAAGGTTAGTCCTCCTTCGTTTGTCAACGATACGATATCCAGTTACCGCGAGGGGCCTGGCTTGTTTCCAATATCTTGACGTCGATGATGGGACGACGCTCACTCACAGGCCCCCAAGGTCTGCCAATGAAGTACCTACCTGACAGGAACTTCGGAAGATGCATCATGGTTTGTCCGATAGCGACCTACAAAAATGAACGACTCATTCTCGTCGGCCCTCAAGAAGGCGATGGAGCGAGCGGGAGGACATCTAAACGTATAAAAAGGTCGGTACAGACTTCTTATTTTCCCGTCAACGTACAGACGAACAACGCACCTACATATCAACGCGCATTACTGATTCGCGAGCACATTGCTTGAACAATGCACCAACATATTCGTTGGCTGGCTCTCGAATCTCAACGCTTGGGAGTAATCGAAACGTTGCATATCTACGGCGCAACCCGATGGATTTGAGAAGCTAACATCTGTTTTTCATCGGTGAGTGCGATCGTGAGATAGATAGAGAAAGACAAGCTCGCGAGTGGCGCTGAGTACTGAGCCTGAATCTTCTACTCTCCGAGCGACGCACGGACCATCTTGCCTTCATGACACCGACCGTGATACCACCTTGGCCGAGCACGTACCAGGAAGTAATCATCGTATCCTCTCAGAGAGTTTTAGGCTCTCGACGGTCTATCTGACAATGAGCGGGCTTGGTTGCCAGCCATTCTGATATGGAGCCATCTACCCAAGTTGAAAGCCATTTCGGTTTTCCGTTTGCCGCCACCATCCTTTCTCTCGAACCACCACCATATCCCCAATCCTCTCAAGTCGAATCCGCACCACCGCTGTTTTGAGCGCCCTCCGATCTCGAATTCGATATGTGGGCTCCCTTCGCAATACTCCCCTTTTTGGTTCGGGGGCGTCCCCTGATGGTACGCATACATCTACCCATTGATGGATTGGATTCATTATTTCAATGCACGCCGTCCCCTATGCTTGGATCCTCTGAATCAGACGAAGAAAGCGGCGCAGGAGGCGCGCAAGCACTCGACCAATCCCGTCGACACGGCGTCTCCTCAACTCAAGGAAAGGGCATACACGGACGCTACGGGGAATAAGGAGGGTGTTGGGATGGTTGACCAGGTTGGGAGCCAGAGCGCTACTGCAAATAAGATGGGAGAAATGCCGGCGAAGTGATACACCTTGTAAGTGGCGGAACCGTTAACTTGAAGACGCCATGGTTGACGATCTTTTGAACTACAGATAGAGCATATATTTTGCCTGTACTTGCATCGACAGCTTTTTTTCTGATAACATGTCGCTCAAAATTCATATAAGCTGCTTTCAAACCTCATTTACGAAGACAAACAGCGTCCTTATCCAGTTTCTCGGGTGACTGCGTCTAGGTGTGTTTCGCGAAAGCCGTGGAGACGATCCGCCGTAATTCTCCTCAATCCGCCGCTCACTCGTTCTTCTCCACCATGGACCGCCAAGCTTGCGAGTACGGCCAATCACTGAGAGAGCTGAACGTTATGGCGTTCAAACTGTTCAAAAAATAAATGAGTGTAGAAATCTAAACTGACCTGATTTGTGTAGAAATTTTGAGTCATAGCACTGTGTAGAAATCATTTAGTGTTAGTATTAGTGTGTAGAAATCGAGACAAATGAGTGAAGTCGTCGTTGTGAGTGTAGAAATAGGATAGGCGCCCATTCGTGCACGTGGTCTCGGAGGTGTTCGGAACTYCGGGACACCTTCATCGTTCCGTTCATCATTGTCCCCTACCACCACTACGCCGCGGCAAGGCGCAACAATATGTGTTCACTTGCACTTACGATTGTAAGCACTCGCGCAATCATTGATAAATATGTAACTTATGCTCTCTCCAGATGCCAGTTAAGCCAGACCCCGAACGTTCAATCAATATCCTCGCGGAACACTTGCACCACCACGGAGAGGAATCACRGACAGAGAGGGGGAGAATGGGTTGACATCAAGGTGAGTTTGTTGTCGACCTCGAAAATATACCCGGAACTCGGCTGTACACCCTGGCAAGCCCTYGTACCCAACATCTATGCTCCCTCTATAGGTTCTCGTTGTCCCTTYGTTACACAAGTAAAACCTTCACCTTTGACGGCCATGGAACGGCTCTGCATCCCCCCAATACGTATTCTATTGTTCACCACAGCCTGCTCCAAACAACTTCCCGGCCTAGTAGCTCAGATGATCTTTCTGTGGATATCACCACCTGTTCCGTTCTCTGTGCAATAAAAGAATATTATCTGTAAACCGAGCGATCGATAATTAAGCCAAGATATTATAGTGTCGAAGAATTGCATCAACTGTTCCATCCCAGATCTTCTCTTCGACACCTAGCCTCTGCGAGGCGAGCATCAACCTGACAAAGTCTTCTTTGCAGTGAGGGGTCATCCCAGGATACGCCGACGCCGTAATGAGCCCCGGGATACTTGTCAAAGGGATGGGTCTCGTAGGATGGATAATCTCCATCACGACGAGCATAATCCACCGTTCTTTCCAGACGTGCAAGCATCTTGAGTGCGAAGAACAATGCGGCAGCGGCCGGTAATCCGAGGGAAGGAGCGGGACAGTGGCAATGAGATTTCGTTGGGTTGTGAGTGTTTCCCGAGACTTCGCAATCATCCTAAATGCCGTAGGACCAATTTGAGAGACAGCGAGATCCGTAAAGGTGTTCAGAGGCGCTTTGACAAGGATAGGGATGGCCGTAGTTACCCATTCGTCAATGTTGTATTGCAGGCCAAGCTCAACCATTTGTGCGTGTGGAAGATTCAGCCACTCGATCTGATACTTCACATCTTCAAAAGCCTTTGGCGCATGCCACATATGGCTGACACGAAGAATTGCGATCAGAATTTGAGGATCTTGTGGAACCGGCCTTTCGTCGCTGGGAACTGGTAAGTAACAGACCATGGTGGCTTCAACGGAGAAGACATACTTGCGGCCAATCCAGGTGAGGAATGCGGCAAAGTCATCCACCGTTACCAAGCCAGTGAATTGAATGGGATTTTCAGCTGTGCCCTCTTCGGGCTGTCCTGCAACCACTGAAGGTGGAATGGAGAAGACATCTTCGAGAACCTTTGCCTGGCGTCTGAGTCCGTTGATATCCACACGAAAGAGAGTGTTGTCGATCTGTAAATGTCACATTCACCGTCGCTCTGCATTAAGAGATGACTTGTATATACCTGGATTTCAACCATATGGACATTGGCATAGAACTCTGGATGTTTGATAGGCCTGACGACGGCTCCGTAGGTTGGCGACATGGAGTTGATGTGCTAGTAGCGGGGGCCAGGTGCCTTATGTATGTAAGTGATTGGAACTGGCTTGCATTCAGTAAATGTACGTACACTCACCGTACTCTTTTAGTGCCGATGCCATTCCCTCCACTTCCCTTGCACGATACGCCATGGCCTCCAATTATATATGAGGCATTCCAAAGTCTCAAAGATAGATATGACCGCGCGGCGAGCACACTTGCTCGTAGCGCAGTTGACGTCCCGCGAATTCTCTTCCATAAGCAAGTCATTGAGGATGAAGTCGTGACTTTATTCAACGCACTGGAGGGCCAAATCCAAGGTGAAGATGTACCAGACAATCTTAGGGCATGGCTTCAGCAAGCAATCAATTCCTTCGCTAATTTGCTGGTCCAAGTCTACGAAGCTGAGGCTTCAGGAACAGGACAGTAAGCCTGCCATGGGACTGCCTCTAATGAAACAAGAACTGATGATGATTTGCCTTTAAATAGAGATTCAGTACGCACTATTCAAGCCAATCCAGTTGCTATCCGCTGCATTGGTCGTCGAGGGCGTCCTCGGAAAACAATAGATCAACGACTACTTCATGAGGCGATGGCACCCCACCGAGCAGTCTCCAAGTCAGCTCTTGCGCGCCACCTCAAGATTGCTCGCGGAACACTCTTGGAACGTTTGGCCGAGGAAGATATCACAACTGGGTTTTCTGGCATTGAAGACGATGAATTGGACGTTCTAACCAGGGAGTTTCGAAAGAGATATCCAGACTCAGGGATTAGGTATCTGAGAGGGTTCCTGCGCAAGTACGGACTACGAATACCCCGACGTCGAGTAGTTTCCTCATTGAAGCGAACCAGTGGTGTCTGACATGCTTTGCGTGGTTGTCATCTGAAGATCATGAGACGGAAATACCAAGTAGCACGACCAAACGCACTCTGGCATATAGATGGCCACCACAAATTGATTCGGTGGGGCATTGTCATCCATGGCATTGTCGACGGATACTCACGTGCAGTACGAGTTAAATCTACTGGATAAGCCTGTGAGCATACTGACTCACAGAGACTATAGGTCACCGGAATCCGTGCAAGTACATCCAACAAGGCATCCACTGTGTTGGATGTGTTCATGGAGGCCATTCACTCATATGGCATCCCGTCGCGTGTACAGGGTGACCGAGGCGGAGAGAATAGGGATGTTTCTCTGTTCATGATACTAGCTCGTGGTCCAAGTCGGGCAAGCTTCATGTGGGGGCCGTCCACTCGCAATACTCGCATTGAGCGGTTATGGGGGGAAGTTGGGAGTCAGTTTGCTCGTGCATGGCAAGGATTTTTTTTGCGGCTTGAACGGCTTCACTATTTGAAGCATTCAAATCCACATCATTTGTGGTTGATTCAATTCATCTTCCTGGATGCTATCAACGAGGATTGCAAACAATTTCAGGAAAATTGGAATGATCATCCTATCTCAGGTGTCGGTCATGACAAAAGCCCAAATGTGAGCTTAATTCTAAATGTGTGATGCCTAGATAATCTCACGATGTACCAATAGGATTTGCGGTTCCTAGGACAGCTTGAGCATGGCGTGTATGATGGCGACTTATCTCAAACAATCCAGCAAGTCCTTCATCAAGTCTGTTTACAGAACGGTCACGACTCAGACTCAAACTCGGATATCGTGATGTCAGATCCACTTGTTGAAGACGACACCGACAGTGGCTGGACCGATATGGAGGACAATCCCCCAGTCACTGATGAATGGGTAAGAGCTTGCGACGAAGTTCACGGAAAGCAGCATGATGGCGTGAAAGTGCCGCGTATATCTTGTCCTTTCGCCAGTCTTGGAGAACAACAGGTGTTTGCGCAGCAACTTCAGCAGTTACGCCAGGATGGCATTGTCCCATTCGGATATGGAATACATGCAGAGGAATGGGGGAATACTGGCTATCCATCATTTGAAATTATCAAGAGTGGTCGAGGTAAAAAGGATCTTTGGGTGGCATTGCCTGATGAAGTCTGGCGTGCACGCACTGAACTTTGGGTTCAATCTTTGCATTTGTTCACAATGTTTCAAGAAATAATGAATTGGAGTATATCTACGCCAAGTGCTCACATATTTTCCGTTATGTAAATGTCCTGGAGACCACTATAAAACCAATAATTCCGAACTCTGGGCCGTAGATCCTCTTTCCTAAATCCTCTACCATAATTACTCAACCCAAACCATGAACTATAGTACCAAGCCTCGCCTTGGAGCTTATCGCAGCAAACGCTCACGAACTCACAGTAGCTCACAGTCCCGAGCTTCTTCATCTCGCACCGCTGTGCCAGCTCGGACCAAGTCCACTTCTCAACATGAAGAAATTCTTTCAACAGATGACGAGGGGCCAATTTCCACAACCAATAGTTCAGGGAACTTGAAGCAGCAAAGCAAATCAGGCAGCAACAGCGCGGTGGCAGCGTTTGCAGATGTTGTTAACAAATGGCGGTCTAGCTCAGCTAGTGGAAGTATTCAGGGTGCCGTTACTGGGATTTCCTCATCTAGCACTAGCAAGTTTCTCCAAGCAAAGCAAGAGACCAGCTCGGGTCTCAGGACAGTGTCATGGAGCAAGAGACCAGCTGCCCCTAAAGGCAAGGGGAAAGCGAAATCCAAGGTAAGCAAACCCATTGTATCTTGAGCACCCTGTTGAACATATACTCAGAAAACTGAGAACGATTCAAGTGGGGATGATGGTGATAGGAATGCAGTATACCGGGTCGGCGCAGTTGTAATGCTTCCGCATGGTGTGACACCAGTAAGTCTCCTGACCTCCTCCTTACTCCTATCTGTAGTCCTCACACTGGATGGGATAGATTGCCTCGGATGATGAGCGTAACGACGTTTCAGGGATTGTCCTCACACACTATATCCCGCTGCCATATAACAAAGTTCCAAACATTGCTCAGCTTCAATCTCTTCGCCGACAAAAGCTCGCCATCATCGATCATGTGAATGGCATTGAGTTTCGGAGAGATGAAGATTTCCACCAACTTGCATCACGCTTGCAAGGGTATCTGCCGCAGCCATTCACTTATTTCGACACCGAGCCTGCTGAGCTCACCACTGGCTCATCTGATGACCATTTCTTCAAATCACCATTCCTTCTTTGCACCCGTATTCGGACACGTCTCTGCGTAGCACCAGGTGTAGAGTACCCCACAGGGGCCGACGTGGAATTGAATACAAAGATAACAGCCCGTGGATTCAAGGATCATATGTTGATCATTGGTACGTACTATAGTGGCCTCATTACACCTTGATCTACAACCTGGCCTACTCACCGCGACTACTAGCCTCCCGGAACCCAATCCCGAACGACATACTTAGATCTTGGACGCCTGGCTCGGACAGTCACATCACGGCGTCGACTTCATCATCAACCCAGTTAGATATTGACTCCTCACCACCGTTTTCACTACCTAACCCAATCACCATGGACAACAACCATTCTCCGCAGATTCAAGCCCCAACGCAGGGAGAAAGTACTTCCTCGCTTAAGCAGACTCTCAAACGGAAAGCCGTTGCGCTATTGGATGAGATGGATGATTTCTCAACCGACTCGGTTAGTGAAACGGACCTCCCCCCGCCCAAGAAAAGATATCGGACACGATGTAAGGCCAATCTGGTTGTTGAAAGGCTTAACTCACTAACGCATTCCGTTCTAGCGTCGACCGTTGATGTATCCCCTGGCGCGGATTCCGACACTAATCCTATCCCGGAATTGCCTTCGTTTACTATCGACGAGTCACTTGCAGATACGTGGGCACATGCGCCTGTTCTAGATTTTGATTAATTCAATCTGTCCTTCACCTCGCTTTGCCATTCCTTTGCTACACCCTTTAATTTTGCTATCTTTCTCATCTTATTTTTCATTCTTACTTCTCAGGTTTCGAAGTTCGTTTATATCATATAGCCACCTTTAATCAATACAAAGTTCTATTCGTGTAAATAGTGGGATAGCGCGTAAGGGTGTGACATGAGGAAAGTGGGGGCAAGTTTGGGTGCGGGCTGACCAGTGTACCGGGTTTCTAAGGTGGCGACGAACAAAACAAAGATGGCACTCTTCGATAATGTAAATCAATAGAAATCGAGGCCGGGGGACCGAGCGGAGGACCGAAGGCAGCCTGAGCAGAAGGGATTCGGAAAGATTCAAGTATTGCTTCAAACTGTGGCGACAGTGAAGCGAACATGAGTTTCGAAGGCAAAAACCAGGTGCGTTACAACTCACCTCTCCACAACCTCCCCCCTCGCTCATGCCGTGGTGGTGAACGCTTGCCCTCAGGCTGTACCCCGCCCACACAGAAGTCTTGAGCCAGAACGGGAGACTAGGAAACCACAATCGACTGCGATAGCGTCTGAGGAGAGACCATAAGTTCCCGAGTATTGGATGATCACCCAATAACATACCTCTAAAAGCTGATTTGCTAGTTGTGACGGTACGTTGGTATGTTGGCGGCGTGTTGGTGGTAGGGGACAATGATGAACGGAACGATGAAGGTGTCCCGAAGTTCCGAACACCTCCGAGACCACGTGCACGAATGGGCGCCTATCCTATTTCTACACTCACAACGACGACTTCACTCATTTGTCTCGATTTCTACACACTAATACTAACACTAAATGATTTCTACACAGTGCTATGACTCAAAATTTCTACACAAATCAGGTCAGTTTAGATTTCTACACTCATTTATTTTTTGAACAGTTTGAAAGCCATAGAACGTGGACATACGCGATTTCCATGCCCATTTTTGCGACCTGATGGAATCGGGCGTGCTACGAGGTATATTTCTGTGTATCTTTGCTACTCATCGCTGGCCGCCACTATGTCGCCGCATTGAAGCCCTCGTTCGGCGAAATCAGGTGGCGCTGGAACGAATTCTACACTTATTGGTCAAGTGAAGTGTCTCGCCTTTGGCTTCCGTCTCGTGATGACGGACCGTCTCTCTTAGCCCTAAATGGCACCGCATTATGGGGGACGAGCATGGTGAAAGACAATCAAGCACCGTTAGAAGAACTCTTATCCATATTGCTGAAGTAAGGTACTAATCACGGAGATCCTTTCTCCTGTTATTAACTTCAATCTTAGTCCTGAATCTCGGCACATTCTAGTGGATAAATATGGAGAGCTTAGACATCTCGTCGCACACTCAGGGCTTATTCCGAAGTTCGACATACACCACTTTGAGGTTCATGCTATTTGGATTCGGGACCCAGTTGGACGCAATATGAACGCAATACCATTGAGCCTTTGCGCTACTTGGCCAGTGACTCTATACATCTAGCCGTCATCCAGCTTCCCTCATCAATGAATCCGCAGGATGTGAGACTTATGATAGGACAGCATTTCAGAAGGGCCCGTAAGTCATCACATTCGCAGGGGTTATTGGAAAATGGTTCACATGGACGATAAGCGCATCATGCAAGCAACGAGCTTTGTGGACACGATGAAACCGGAAGCAATCTTCGACATTGGTATCGTTCTACACCGACTCAAGTGGAAGGATATTACTTGCCCTCAAGGCGGACAGAATCTACACCAACTCAAGTGGGAGGGTATTAGTTGTCCTCAATGTGGACAGGATAACTCTGAGAATATGGTGTCCACCGAAGGATGGGTGCGGTGGTGGGTGACTTACTGTCTCGTACCTTGAACCTATACTAATTCTGGGATGACCCGCCGTGACACAAAATGCAGAACGTTAATCCACCCCGCGGCCACTAAATCTACAAACCCAATTGTGTTGCCTGACTCGTTGGAAGGAGTGTGAGTTACTAGAGGACTTGCCGTTCTACGCCAGTCTAACATATTCATAGCTTACGAGAGACTATATTCCGTTGTGTCTTGCTTCAGCTTCATGCATGAAAGGATGATTGGTTCAGGCACACGGTGATGGATCCCGTGTTGCGAACTTCAGGGAACGTTCGCGGCCCAAGGGCTGCGGCACCAGCACTCGCTGGCCACCCCGTATTGAATGACCGCCTTATTCTGTGAACAGGGATGGTGTGGGGGAGGGGTTGGCTCGCAGGGGTAGGTAGCGTGCTGAGAGCACCGAGAGCACCAACAGGGTGAAAGCGAGGTGTGTGAATAGTGGGGGGTAGCGCTCTAGCTAGGCTCCCAGCGTGGTCGGCCATCCCTCCCATCCCCTCCTTGTTCCCCTACACGCCCGTGTAACGACCTTTCCTTGACTCGATTGAACGCCGCGTCGACGGGGCTTGTTGACCGCCTGTGCGCTCTCTGGCCGCCTTCTTCATCTGCTTCAGGCGATGCATGCGTGCAACAAAGAAGACCACCCGCACGAGCCACGACCACCCGCACGAGCCACGAAGGCGAGTCGACCCATGAATCGGATACAAAGCCGAGAGGTCCGACGGCGCTCGAAATGGCGGTGGTAAGGGAATATGGGAATCGAGAGGATTGGATTGGGGGATCGAACGGCCTCGAGAATTAATTTGGCTCGATGCTTTGATATCTCCGCCCAGAAGCGCTGGCACTCGTGCGTGCTCATTTTCAGATAGAGCGTCGACAGTCTAAGCGTGTTCAGTTGCTTCGAGATTCAAATACGCGCCCTATTTGACTTTATTGTAGCGATCTAAGGCATGTGCCCTTCTGGATCGGCGCAGGGATGAAAGAGGGGAGACGGGGAGACGAAGTCAACGTGCTCGGCGAAGAGGCTCCGAGGAAGGGTATATCATACACGAGCCTGCACTACGTGAAGATCTGCAGCTTGTCCATGTCAGGCTTGCTTTAAGATGCGAAGCGTTTGAATTTGAACGTGCATGCCGGACGGCGCAATACCAGCGAGCACCTAGATCTCCTAGATCTTGAGGCAGTCCTCTTGAACGCCAGCGCGTAGCGCGATTTGCCGATCAAGAAACCGGGAGAGACGGGAGTTACAGGCATAAGAACCTGAAGATTGAGAGCGCTGCATGCACGCAACACCCAACACCCAGCACCCAACACCCAACACGGGCACGGGCACGGGGGCGAGCGCGAGCGCGAGACGTAGTCAGAGTCGGGTGCTGGGCGTATACTGTTACTACCCACATCCCAGTCTCACTCCGCCGTCTCGCTCTTCCTCAGCTAGTCGGCCTTGCGACCTCGACGCAATACACGAACGGTGTCTCAACGTTTGGAGCTCGGGGGTCGGTTCTCGGGCTTTTGACGCGCAGGGGGCAGCGAAGGCGTCATGAACTTCAATATTCAATATTTGTACATTACTTGAGTGATACAACACCTTACTTGATCGCTGTTTGAATAATACTTGAGGGATGTTTGAGTTTTGAAGCTGGAGACGCGGCTACGGAGCTAGTAGGGCCTAGGGCCTCCTACACTCGCGACGAGTAATGGGAGTTGACGGGCGGATATTTGTACGCTTGTCCGCCCGCCTGCCCACTCATGCGTCTAGAACACCCAAACACACCTATTATATACGCGGGATACGCGACATGCGATATGCCATACGCGACATCCGACATACTGCCAGTGCGCACCGCGCTCCGCATATCGCAAATCGCAAATCGCAAATCCCGAATCACAAATCACAAATCGCGAACCAAAATGCAAAATGGCAAAATTGCGAACCAAAACCGAAAACCGAGGGCGCGGAAACCGAATGCGACAGGAGTTGCGTGGGTTGGAGGGTTCATGGGTTCATCGGTTGGAGGGGTCGGTTGGAGGGGAGGGTTGGGGGTTCGATTGGAGGATTGGAGGGAAGGGCGGTGTGGAACCGGACTTTCGGAGGAGAGCGTCGTCGATATCGTATGGCAGAAGATCAATATCGTATTGAAGATCAATATCGTACTGCCGCAAGACACCAGGGCGTGCCCGTGCTCCAATTGACAATCGACAATCGAGCTCGAGCGGCTGTCACTGAGCGGGGATCACTGAGCGAGGATCACGCGGGTACTCTAGTTCCCATCTCAGACCTCCCTCGAAAGAAACATGGAGGTGGTAGCTAGAAAGAATCAAGGTCAAAGGGACATCGTGTAGTCGTATGAAAGTGGGAAGGGCAGGGATAGAGGAAGGACGTACAGTGGGTTTCGCGAAGACTCGATCTATTCAGATTCAGCACGTCGATCCTCGCCCTCACCAAGTCGATCTATTCAGCAATCAGCACCTCGTTCCCTGCAATCCTCGTCTCCCTCGTCTTCTGTTCATCACCTCAGCACCTTCATCAACACGTCGTATAGCGGTGGAGCAGGTGCGCTCGTGGCTTGGCTTTGAAATTCGATACCGAGCTGCAGGCTCTTGCATCATGGATCGGAGGGTCTGATATCTCAGCGATATTGAGCGCCTGCGTTCGCTGTGCACTGAACACCGAGTAGTAGTCGGACCAGCGTGATGACGCGCGATTAAGCGCCATGATGTATGATGGGATGGCATGCGCACGGCGAGCAAGGTCCAAGGTGTTCGTCAGCGGTATCGGCGGTATAGACTAGGTGTTCGATGGGTTAGAGTAGTCGAAACCGTCAAATATGGGCAAGAGTCTGAGAGCCTCATTTCGAATTCAGCCCTACATGAGAGCCGTGGGCTTATCATTTCAGGCCAGCGGGTATGGATGTCGCGGACATCCCTGCTCCAGCAGGCGCGCAGAGGATTGAGATTCGGTATTCAGTACTTCAGTACTCAGTACTCAGTATTTAAAGGGACCGGCTTAAAAATGTGGGCCAAGTATACCGTGGTAACCTCGAACGATTGATCGCTGGCAAGGATGTGCAGGCGTAGAAAAGTGCGGACAGAGGAAGGGGAAAACAGTACTCTTCTCAATCACTCAGTACTCGATCCTCTACAACACCTCAGGCCTCGATACCAATCCAAATCGTCAACAACTCGTCGCTTCCTTCAATCCTAGTCTTCAGCTTTCCAACGAATCGTGTCGGAGCAGGTGTTTCAACGACTTTGAATCGTCGCTGTGATACCGTCCCAGCGCAGCGCTCGCATGAGTGAGATTGCTACGAGCTCGTTGTCTGGGAAGCGGATGATTGAATGACATTGACGAAGGCGTAGAAGTAGCCGCTGAAGAAGCGACTGTGGGAACATCAGCTCCTATCCATCACCCGAACACAGCGCAATCCCATATATAGATCGATTATCGATTATCGATGATACACAGACTATGGACCACGCTGAGCTAAGCCAAGTACCGTCCTCGTTGGCTCAGTTGGTAGAGCGCCTCACTAGTATCATTTGGATCAGACTACGCAATGAGGAGGTCAGTCGTTCAAATCGGCTACGAGGAAATCAGTTGAGAGGATGTGTTTTCTATCTTTTTGGCCCCTCCACCCTACGAGCATCGAGCCTCGAACATTTCGGACATCTCGTATCTCGTATCTCAGCCATTTGTACATAATACTGTACATACCACATCGTATGTCCATCGACGGAATACGTAAATAATCTTTTCACGTCCAACATCCATTATCCATACACGCATAATCATCGTCGCAGTATATACGTATATACGTATTCCTACACAATCCCCATTTCCTTCCATTCTTGCTCGTACCGTACGTACACACAAACCAACCAGGACTCGACTTCTCTTGCGGTCATGGCAACGCGCGAATCTACGCTCTCCCAACGCAACATCAGCCTAAACTTGAACATATAGCTCTATTCCATGTAGACTACGAAGATATACGTGCTCTTTGGGCCGGTATGGCCACGATACCGTGGTATTAGTCAATGGCGAGTACTGCATCCTCTGCCTATAGCCGTGCCCCCAGACACAACTCCAACGTCCACCTCCCTCCCAGACTCCCAATCTCACAGAAACCTTCCCAGTATCGGTGTCCCCAGTATACCCAACAACCAAATGAATCCGCATAGTCAAATAGTTTCACACCCAGTACAAAGACACGCACACTCCGCGCGTTCACATAATGATAAACCCTCCATCTAGCACATCACGCCCTCACGCCCTCTCCCTCACAAGCGCCTCCCGGCTCGAATTCACAGAGTCCACCGAGAACACTGACACGCCGGACACGCTCGAGAGGAACGACGCCGCCGACGGGCGGCTTAGGAATCGTGGACGCCCCCCATCGTCCTCCTCCGCCTCATCATCGCCATTTCCCCCGTAATCGTTGTCCTGGGTGGAGTCGTTGTCGTCGAACCCATAATCCGAACGCGCATCCAAGTCCTCCCACCCACCATGCCCTCTCTCCCCACTCCCTCTCGTGCTGGACCTGGCGCCCATACTGCTCCCCCCAGCCCGACTCATGCGACTCGCAGAGCTCCCAAGCCTCCGCATACCCCCCCTCCCCCTCTTCGACAGCCCCACCGGGAACGAATCCCTCACGCGTCGCGCAGACACACCGCGCATCAATGATAACCGTTTCGCATTGTTGATATTGCCATTCGAGTATCGTCGCGAGTGCTTCTTGGACACCGAAAGCGGCTTCGTCCCCTCCTCCTCCTCCCCCTCCCCCTCCTTCCGCTCCCGCTCCCCCTTCCCCTTCTCATTATCCTCCTCTTCGATGTCTACGTCCCCGCCCATTTGCGCCCATTTTCTGGTTTTCTTAACTCCACACCGCGCCGGTGCCCTCGTGAACCTATCCTCCTCACCCCGCCCCTGATTTACGCTCGGGCTAAACGCCGCGCCGAACGTCGTCTTTATGGCATTGAACATCGACGGGAGGGACGGGAAGGACGACAAAGGGAGTGGGCGCGTCGACGGTGCCTCTCCCAAACCGCTGTCTGAAGGCCTTGCAGTGGATGTAGAAGTAGACGTAGAGGCGGAGGCAGGGATGGGAGTAGAAGGAGACGGCGTAGTAGGAGAATGAGACATAGAGAACCTATCCCTATCCCCATCCTCATGCATCCCAAGCGCCGTACCCGCCCTCGACGCGCTACTCACCGACATCCCATCGCCCTCCGCGCGGTTCGTCACCCGCAGCATGCTCCCCATACCACCCATACCCCCCATATCACCTATACCCCCCATACCCATACCGCCTCCCATACCCTCCATATCGCCCATACCGTCGTCAGCGCTCAAAAACAGATCGGAGCTCCCGCTAAACTCGAGCCCGAGCCCAAGCCCGACGCCAGACCCCAGGCTGTCCATTCTCGGCAGCGCGACGCGCCCCCTTCCCGCACCGCGCTCTCGTGTGCTCGAGCCTGACCGTGTACCTGACCGTGCTAGTGCTGGTGGTGGTGCTAATGCTGAGTCACTCGTGCTTGCGGTGGAA
Source organism: Pleurotus cornucopiae (assembly GCA_019677325.2). Lineage (NCBI taxonomy): Eukaryota > Fungi > Basidiomycota > Agaricomycetes > Agaricales > Pleurotaceae > Pleurotus > Pleurotus cornucopiae. Next base: position 1,771,051 of record CM033829.1, on the reverse strand, counting down.
GGGTAAGGATGGGCGGGTGCGAACGGGTTCTCGAGCGGCTGCGTCGGCGCGTCGTATGTCTGCGGGGGCGGGTGCACGTAGTACGACCCACGTCCTTCATCTCCTTTCACTACCCCACCAAACTCCTCATCCCGAAACTCCCCACCATCCCCATCCCCAGCCGCAGCGCGAGCCTGATGGCGGCGCTTCGACGACACCGTCCTCTGCATCGCCATATCCGTGCCCGACCCCACGCCCATCTCTCTTCCAAACGACATCCCCGTCGCGTGCTCCCACTCCCTCCACACCCCCTCAGGCACCGCACCCCCCGCACCCGCACCCCCAACACCAACGTTCCCGCTTCCAACACCAACGCCGACGCCAACGTTCCCGCTTCCAACACCAACACCAACAGCGCCAGCGCCAGCACCCGCAACGCCACCAATACCACCATTCGGAGGCGGTCGCGAACTGACATAACTATCCGCCACCTCGCTCGTCTCGATCGTCGCGAGCGACTCCCGCCCGCTGCCCACGCGATTCATGAACGGGCGGCTCCACCACGCCGCCCACCCCCCTCCATCTCCACCCTCATCGTCCCCTCCACCCCCACCCCCGGCATTCCCTGTGCCCCGACACCCAAAAATCCTCTCCTCGCGCCTCACCCGCGCGGCCGAGCGGAAGCGGAACGCCCACGCGACGAGCGCCGCGAGCAGCGCGGCGGCGGCTATGGACCCGAAGACGACGGAGACGTAGAACGGGACGGTGTGCAGCGCGCTGAAGGACGCGGGCGCCGCCGTCCCCGTCCCAGAGGCGCCAATACCGAGTGGAACCCCGGTGGAGGAGGTGGAGGTGTTCGCGACGACGGCCGTAGGGAGGAGCGCGATGGAGGATTGGAGGGGAGTCGAGGACGCCTCGTTCGTTGGGAGCGCTGCCGAGGAGGAGGAGGAGGAGGCGGTTGAGGTTGAGGTTGAGATGAGGGTTGTGGGGTGGATCGTGTACGCAGATGCAGGTGGGGTGGACGTGCACGCGGGGGACGAAGTCGCCCGCCGCTGGGTGCCCTGCACAAAAGGGGAGGGAGCGGGCGCCTCGCTGGAGAGTATCACCTTGACGTCTGGCGGGCTGGCCGCATCATTATCGCTATCGTTATCGTGCTCTTGGTGGTTATGCACGGGAGGCGGCGCCGCTGGGCGGAGCGGGTGGGTTGGGTCATCGTGGTCTCCCAGGAACGGCTCGGGCGTCTCGAAGCGCAAGGGCGGTGATGCGTCGTTCTCCCCTTGGGCGATTGCGGGTGTGTGCAGGTCGTTGGCTGCGGGCGGGCTGCTGAGGAGCTCCTGGGGCGCCGAGCGGAAAGAAGCGCTGGTATGTGGGGGCCCCGCCGCAGGAGAAACGTCTGCGTTTTCGCGAGCGCCGGCTGCTAGAAGAGCGCTGAAAGGCGGGGGTGGGTAGCTTGCTAGGTGGTGCTGAAGGACGCCGCCTGGGGTTATGACTAGGCGCGTTGCGCGTTTCCTATACTGTAGTCTGTCGTAGTCGTATGAATGCGCGTGTGAATCTGCCAAGGCGTAGGGCGCGTAGAGGTCGATATTGTGTTCTGCATCGTTAGAAGATGTGGAGGGCGGCATCGTGGGCTAAGCGTGTCTCAGAAACCAGCTGAGATGCGTGTGGGTAGGGAGTGAGTGATCGGTGGGTAGATAGGGGGTGAGATGGTGTATGTCGAAGCTACCAGAGAACGACTTGAGCTCCGTCGAGAGGGATGAGATCGACGAGACCAGGGACCAGAGGACTTGAAGTCACAAAGTCCAGATCAAAAGGCATATCTTGGAGATGAGGCAGAGACGAGCGAATACTCACTAGATCTACACCCTTGGGGAAGATAATGCTAACCTTTCTGCACTACTTAATCCCGCATACTTCTCTCATACGAATACGCGCGTACCCTCCTCGAACGGCGAACAGGGTGGTTTATCCACTAACATATACTTCCACAGGCCACGGCCACTACGATAGCGTACGCCATTGCTGTCGTTTTCCTCGTGAACAGGTTGTTGCGCGCCATCCGTTCGTTCGTTCATCGTCGCCATGCATATTGCGGTGACTTGTTCGACAGTTGCTGATCAATGGATCCGTTGGATGGAGGAAGTCGCGTCGGCAGTGGGAGAGTATCACGAAGAGGACATGAACCGTGGACGTTACGGAAGAAAGTTGATGGACGAGCGCTGGTGAGCAGACGAAGGATCTTATCTTATCTTATCATCTCATCTAAATGACCACTATCACCACCTCGCCTCCCCCAGCCCCCCTTCAACATACCTAACACGCAACTAACGCGAATAAAACCCAACAACCAGATACGAGCACGATCTGGAGTCGGCAGGAGCACCTCCGTCAAGTTTCAACCGCGGATTTCGGTCACGGTTCGCCAAACGCCAACGCTTCGGAGGACCCACTGTGGAATATTGAATATTGAATGATGGCACCAACCCTTTCGAAACCACGCATTCCTCAGGCCTCATACCCCACCAGGAGTCCAGGAGTCCCGCACACCAAATCGTCGTCCAACTCAATGCTCGTAGCATTGCCTACCGACTAGTTGACTAGGCACAGCTGCACAGTCGACGGCTCCGGGTCGTGCTAGTGTTAGTGGTGTTGAGGGTGTTTTGGTGATAGAGTGGGTTATGTTTTGGTGTTACGGTGCGTACCCCGCGCGTCATACTTCGTACACTTCGTCTTTGTGTACTGAGTACTGATAATTTTACGATGAAGGTGAAGGTATTATCCCCACGATCTCATTTTCACGGAGGGCCTGGGTATGGCCTCTGCGTCGGGAGTCGGGAGTCGGGAGTCGGGGGTCGGGGGTNGATAGGAGATAGGAGAAACCGGAATACACGGAACGGAAGGGTTCCACCCTTACAGCATTCAACATCTGCAGTGAGAATATCTTCATCACTTGGTCCCCATGCTGGAAGGAGATTATCTCCCAGCCTCAAACCATCAAGAGATGATTGCCAGAGTGCACAAAGATTGATAAGCTCTGTTCGACGACAGATGAATTGATAGTTCTTGGACTTATTATCCTCTAATAAAAAACAATCAGTTTGTGGAATATGTGTATATCAAACATGACCTACTAGTTTCCTCAATACATTTTTCATTGATCAACCACTCCTCCGAAAACCACTCCTGCAGTGTGCATCGCTCATGCACAAGTCTGGTGTCTTCCTCATCACATTGATCCTTTGCAAGGACCCCCTTAATACCCTCACGAACCAGCTCACTACTCAGCCATGGCGGAGGTCCAGTGGAAGTGTCATCTTCGTCTTGAAGACCAACATCTTGCCAAATATCATCGTCCATGTCAAGGGAGTACAGGCCCTTCATATCAATTTTGGCTGGCGGTCGTGAGCCCTGGGGTGCTTTCTTAGCTTTGATGAGGGATTCCATATCATCACAGAGTTTGTTGAATTGCCTTGCGAGCTTGTCAATTGTAGGCTCACAACGCTTGACAGCATCCTCCGTCTGTCGATGAGCCTTTTTGTCTTTATTCTTGTTAGCATTAACTCTGAAAGGCAATGTACTGACTTACCAAGTGCTTTCCATCTATGTGCGCATTCAATGGGATCCAGTTCGAACTTACGGTGCTGCAGCCTTTCATGTAAACGACGTTTGACGGCAATGGCGTTCTGCCTGGCGGAGATGTAGGGATTGTTCAGTAACTTCTTTAACTTGGTGATATCTCACTGCGGGCATTTCCCGAAATCATCGATGGTGATATTGCAATGACACGCGGATAGCATTGAAGTTTTAAACCCCGTATTCCCGACAGCAATATTGAATAGTAAACTCTGAATGCCAACCAAAATAAAATCAGAAT
>CM033829.1:1722425-1756733 GCA_019677325.2 Pleurotus cornucopiae | reverse complement strand
AATATTGCTGTCGGAAGTACGGTGTTTAAAACTTGAATAATATCCGCGTGTCATCACAGTATCACCGTCGATGTTTTCGGGCAATGCCCGCAGTGATAGTCCCCCTGACTTCCGCGTTACGTGACGCGTCATCCGTTCCTCTTCCTCCGTCTCTGTCACCCATACCATCGGTACCGATACCAACGCCATGGTAACCCAACGATTCAAATACCCACTCGCAACGACCATATCGGCCGAAGGTGAAGAAAGGTACATTCCTCGCAGCTGTCGTCGGTGAATAACGAATACCCCTACCGGCAGGCTGGGTGTCGTATCCTCTACGTCCATATATGCGTAGCGTGGTGGTCCTGGTGCGCACTCCGTACTCCCTCTAGGACTCTACCGCTAGGACTACAACCACTGACTGTAACCACTGCCGCACCATCACCACCACGCCCCTGCCTCCTGCCCACGAGAACGAGAACGAGGATACGCTACGCTACGTGCTACTGTCCGCCATCGTCCACTCCAGTCTTGTACTATCATAGCGCACTCCCAAAGCGCGATTCCCCGATTGCCGACAGCGCGATTGCCGATAGCGCGCGTCCTATGCGTGCTTGTATATACGTCGACCTCGGCTCTAACTGCCACTCCCGCTGGCAATGTTGAAATGTCGATTTCGGGATACGTGTGGAGATGTCGCGACGCGCCACTTCGAGATGCCCACACGCACTGCTACTCTCTGCCCTAAGGCCGCTGCTCCCCCAACTTCGAGTTCGTTTCTTCACTCCACTTCGAGACGCCAACGCCAATCCACCCCAAGGCCTCAAGATCGAGCTTGCAGACGGTCCACGTATGGATAGTGTCTATTGGTAGAGTGTCTATGGATAGAGTGTTTATGGGTAGAGTGCAGGATGCGGATGCTTGGATGCGTGGACGTGGATGCGCGGGCGGTTGGGGGGTTGGAACGTGGATGCGTGGACGGTTGGGGGGTTACCGGTTGGGAACGACTGGACGATATCGACTCGAGGTATCGACGACGCGGCATATTCATAGCGGCAATACTTGATTATAGATAGAGACATTCCCGAATATCGAATACCGAATAGCGAATCCTTGCTTTGATTTTCGCCCTTCTCTGTCCAACATGTCAGCGTCCCAACGTCGTTTCGTTTCGGGTCTCCTTCTCTGTAACACAATACGGCACCTTGAGCCAAGCTTGTCGTATCCTCGTTGGCTCAGTTGGTAGAGCGCCTCACTAGTACAAATCCCCTTGTTTATTAGTTTATTACTGCGCTATGAGGAGGTCAGTCGTTCAAATCGGCTACGAGGAATACGCCACAAGCATAGAGCTTTTTTGTTCTGTTTTTTTGCTGATCCCGTATGAGATCGTGCGGATGAGGCGTGCGGAGTGTCTAGGATATTGTTGTTATTATTTCTGCGCGTATGGTATCGATATGCAGTATGCTCATGAAGCACACTGCATATGCGTAAGTACTCGGGCTACTCAGTCGATGGCGCGAAGCCCAAACAAGGACGTACACCTCCCTTTTCTTCCTTCCCGTCTCCGCCTTCCTCCGTCCCTCGCGACGCTGCCTCAAGCTTGCTTCAGAATTCAAATATTCAAATTCAAGGCCTCACCAAAGTTCCCCACAAAACGTCACCCGCAATCATTACTCGTCAATCAACTAATCAGCCGCGGCCGTCCACTGCCAGATTCCATATGCACGCGTTCGACGTTCGACGCGGTCACTGTCGGCCACGTCGCTATCGATACGATGATCGCCGGGTCTGGTTCCCGTGCCTTCGACGACTCAGGTTCGATATCCAGTACTCAATATACTCAGTATACTCGTCACTCGCACATCCAGAATATTTGAATAGTCACTCGTCTGCGAGGACCACGGCCCGCGCGTAGAATTCTGAATAACTGCGTGCGCACGTTCGAGTGGTTCAGCGTTGGCGTTGGACGTTGGAGGGCCGTTCGGGGTTCCGAGGGTGTATCGGGAGTATCGACGCAGTATCGATGCAGTATGGGTGGATGGGTGGTATGGGTGGGGGTTGGTGTATCAGTGTATGGGTGTATGGTGAGTATGGACGCAGTATTGACGCAGTATGGGCGTATGAAGCGCATGGGTAAGTGAAACGTAGAGCTTTAGACGTCGATGGGCGTGTTAGTATTGGTATTACGACTGGTGAGTGCGTCTGCGTCACTCTGCATTCGTCGCCCTTCCAGTCTCCAGACATTCTCATTTTCTCCCATTCTTCCATTCTCCCATCCGCCGCCAGCCCCATTCACCGCCAGCCCACAGATCCGCCTCCGCCTACGTATACGTACATATACGCCCCTCATCGACCGTCGACTGTGCGTATCCCGATTTCCCGCATATACGAACGTCGAACGTCGACATCGACGCGCCGCCCGCTCAATTGCAACAGATGTCTACCGTGAAGAATTCGGATAGCGAATAGCGACCCACGTTCAAGTACTCGATATCAATATTTATGACTTGGCAAGTTAGCTTGCGCTGCTTGACGGTTTTAACTAGGGCGCCATATGGGGACAGGGAGACGAAAAGGACAGTAGTGAGTACTGATCAGCGACGGAGAAGACGAAGGCGAATAGGCGAGCCCTCGAGCCCTCGAGCCCTCGCGTCAGGAACTTCCTCCCTCTTCAACTTAACACCCCCACCTCCACCTCTACCTCCCCGCCTCAACTTAATACCCCCACCTCGAGGCCCCGCCACTTCCATCCTCCTTACCGCCCTCCCCCCCGCCTCGGTGGCTCAGTGGTATAGCGTCGCACTCGTACACCCCACACCCGAATACATACGACATGCGAAGATCCCTCGTTCGATTCGGGGTCGAGGCACTGGCCCAAAAGTACTCATCGATCTGCGATCTTTTTGGTCAGGGTGGGTGACCGGGCGGGCGGTTGGTCAGTTGGGGCGGGTAGATGGGGAGGAGTGGGTGGGTGGTCTGGTCGGGCGGGTGCACGTGGTGAGGTGTGTGGTATTGTGATTTATTAGGTGAGAGGGAGGTGGATGGGGGTGGATGGGGAGAGGGGATGGGATGCGTGAGTGGGTGGGTGGGTGCGCGTGGGGTGGATGGAAGTGAGACGGGAGGGGAGGGGAGTGATGTGCGTGCATCATAAATGCCCCTCAATTCAGGCGCGATCTTTTGGAACTCGGACGTTCGCAAGTCTGTGTACCTTCGCGCGCCGTCTGTCTGCCGTCTGCCGTCTGCGTGCCCACTTCCAGCGCGCCAGCTTGTCCCAGGGTCCCGCCGTCAAATCGTATAGCTGCCACTTCGAGACTCGGGGCACGGGGCGGAGGGCTCGCGGAGCGGTTATCACGATATGACGATACGGAACTTGCGCTACCAAAGCCGCACTCCAGGTTCCAGAACCGACACTTCTCCCCAAGTATACGTCAAAGCATCACGCGGATGTCCTCTCCCACACTCCGACAGTATGAAGTATGAACATGCATGGCTGACGACATTTGGACGACGACGACGGCAGCAGCAGTAGTGATGGTATAAGCCACAGCATCAGCAACGGCAGTAGTGAAGGTATCAACGACGGAATAAATGAATCTCTACGCCAGGAGGCGCCCGATTTCTGTATAAGTCGGACGTGCAAAAACTGAGGGGTACGGCGTACATGGCGGGCCCCGTTGGCGCCTGGATCCAGATAGTTTGGACCTCCAAGTGGCGTATCCGCGTCTCCGACGAGATGCCTGCATGGGCGAGGAGATGGCCCAGCTCTCCGTGCGCGTCTCCCACAATCGTGCACCATTTAGGACTGGAAGTGGGCGGTCAATCAACAGCGAGTGAAGCTTAACGGAGAGGCACCTTACTTGACCAGCAATTGCAGGCGCCATTCCAGCGATACCTGATTCTGTTCGATGAGAAGTTGAATGCGGCGCGATAGCGACGGCCAGCGATGAGTAGCAAAGATACGCAAGAAGATTCCGCGGAGGACGCCTGATTCCATGAGATTGGAGAAGTGAAGATGGAACTCGCGGATATCCAGGTGCAGCTGCTTCAGTGATTTACCGTACTGAAGAGCTTGGTTATCGATTTCGAAGAACAGTGTGTGGGTAGCGAACCGGGGGGAGATGCGACGGACGGTCTCCACAGCTTTGGCAACACATGCAACGATTGGTATGAAGCTCTTGACTTGCTGCTGCAGCGCCAACACGGAGGGAGTCTCATGAAGCTTGCGGAGAGCCAGTAATGTATCGAATAAAGATCCGATGGCGCTTTGGTAAGGCTCGATGACTGAAGGGACGTCGTTCAAGATCGGTGGCCTGTCATTGAGATTGAAGACGATGCTCATGTGCGTGTCCTGATTCCCATGTACGTGGTTGAATATACCATGACCGTGGTTGTCGTTGTGGTAGTGTATGCAGCTGGTGCTGTGAGGATGTGAAACACCGTCCGAGGCGTCGTTATCGACGGTGGTGGGGCCTGGATGAACGTGAAGCGTGAGGCTATAGCAGCACAAGGGTCTGGCTACTCACCAAGGGCTAGTCGCCTCAGAGGTCGCACGAGGATGCTTTGAAGCGATTTCACGGTCAAGTACATCGCTGGTGGAAGAGGGACGACCGCCGATTGAGCAGCGCGCGGAGTGATATACAGCTTCGGAGTCACATGGAAACGGGCGTTTAGGAATCCTTAGCGGGCGCGGTAGCAGGCGCTGAGCAATGCGCCAAAGCTAAGCGACTCTCGGGGGAGAATGTGTGAGTAACTTACAGTTCCTTAAATGCTTACGAGCACATAGAGAACACCGACGAAATACCACCACAAAGTGGCTACATCTTGGACGAAGATACGGGTGATCGAGAAGACCTTGGGTATACATCACCAAGTACATCGCCTTCTGTGGCGAATTGTGGCAGTCCGTTGCGAGTCGCGAAGAGATTAGACGCACCTTTTGACCGCCTCAGGTCAGAAAAATGCTGTCCAATGTCAGCTCTCCCAACGTCGAGTTCAGACTGGTGCTCAAACTGATGCCAGAGCGCGCTTGACGCCGTCGTGCCATGCTGTGTTGTCTGGTGCGTTGTGGGCCTAGCGGATTGTGTGCCCTCTCTGGGCGGGAGTTGACATTGGTGGGCGCGAATGGAAATTGCACGGAGCGTCAAAAGTCCTCTTGAACCCCAGCCGGCAGACTCCGGACTACTCTCTGCTCCGCTCCGTTGTCAGTGCCCAGTCTCGCCATGGATCCTGCGTTGACCCCAGCAATTCGCGACCCTGATATACGCCAGGCCATGATTATGGTTGCGGAGTAACTCTCAGCACCACGTTAATGCTCCCTGAAATAGACGGGTTGGGAAAATCTGATGTGCATCTCGCAGACATGACCAGAAGAACTTCGACACGAAGGAACGTTTCGCAACTGGGGTGTGTGAAGGGGAGGTGATTGCGAATGACCTGGACGACTGACGAGTGAGGTGTGTGAACTGTATGTGGTGTGTTATCTAATCACTTGTTGCGCATGAGCTTACAGTTGTCTCGATGCCCGCAGATGTTACGACGCACTCTCGTTGGAGCTGCCCGATGCACTCTATAGCTACTTAACGGTGGCGGCGCCTTGGAACCGCGAGAGAATCCCAGCGAGCAGAGAATGCGGTACTCAGACGACTCGGTACGAGTAGTCGACTAGCACCCGTATGCTCTACTCCTGCACCTGGATCGACCTCGCATGTGTACATGGCCGTGCATACCGTCAGACACGTTATCATCGACAATATTAGCGAGCTATTCCCTTCACAACCCACCCCAGGAAATCATCTTCATTGACGAAGCAGGCGTTGGCTATGAGGTGCTAGAGATACAACATCCCGTTGCCCTGCTTTTTACCCGCGGCCCTCGTCATCGTGCCTCTATTGCTAGCGCGAATCCGGCCCATATATTCGCCGCCGTCGAGTCGATCGTTTACGCTCCCGCGCTATCCCGGCCCTCCACTGTGCAGTTCATGGGTCGCTCGGGGTTGGCTGGGAATACTAACTCCCCAGGGCAGGCGAACGGGTTCCGCGAAGACTCTCGCAAGTACCTTGGACATCTATATACATGCGGCGGGCCACGTCCGCAGCGTTTAACAGGAACCACTCCTACTAGCAGGCTGTCTCTCGATTGTCTGTCAGGAGGCTTGAGTAGCATATGATTGCCAATCCGGTGCGCGTTTTGACCTTTCCAGTGAATTCTATATCACACCTGCGTCATTTAGACTTTCGCTCGCCCTCTCTATGTCCCCCCTCGTTTCCTGATAACGTCTCAGCGCTAAAAGTGAACGCACATACCCGCATCTTCACTAGCCCCATGCAAGCCGTCGCCTCGGTGGCTCAGTGGTATAGTGTCGCATTTGTATGGGGGTCGCTGGGAAAGGTTGGCCGAACAGTAGCGCCTCGTGCGATGCGAAGATCCCTCGTTCGATCCGGGGTCGAGGCAATTCAGCTTGGTCGCTTAGCCACGCATAATGTGTGAGCTGGGTGGCCAAGCTGAAATCCATTTTGACGATGTCTCATCCGAGTGAGATTCTGCTTCCCGGAATCCTCATTCTTTTTTCGCAGTCCGCGACGACGGGTCGTGCCACATGTCTTTGCGCCTGACCTCTTTGTGCGCTCCCAGTTCAATCTCAGCGGCCTTTAGGACAGGGCACTCTTCAAGTCTTCGTTCAAGTCCTCGTTCTATTCCTATGTGAACTCCCTGGTCAATATACACGTCCTCGCCCGCCACGCTGTGAGGGTATTCGCAAGCCGACGTTCTGATTGCCTCGACACGGCCTTCCCTTCGTTCCCGTCCCTACGTCGTACAAGTACCCAACGTAGTTCGACTGGAGATGGACCATAAGCTAGTCCGTTGAATCTCCCCTTCGTCGTTGTGGATAAGGATTCGTTTCAGATCATATATTCATTGCTAAATTTATCGAGCTCACTATGGGGCTGTCCGTACAGGAAGCAACGTTGATTTTAAAATCAGAATTGGGGTGGTTCGAAAGACGGAGCGTCTACGGTGTGGCTCAGATACGATGAGACGAATGTCGGAGGCGAGCGCAATGGTCTTGGAGAGACGAGGTCGTGGGCGTGGACATCAATTAACGGGAGGAATAGTTGGGCGGCACCTTGGTGCACTCCATGATGTATGCAGACTGGCCGTTGTGGTATCACAAATCTTCAAGGGTGCATCAAATGTCTCCTATCTTTATTGGCCCCCCAAGTCATTCGGTACGCTCTAACCTGGGTGAAACAGAGGTGCCAATCAGCGTCTATCATGAAAGGATAAGGCAAGTGTTACCCACGATGCTAAGGAGTTCATTGTTCCGTTCGCTTCTTCTTCTCCTTGCTTCCCCCTTCCAAAAGTGTATTCTAACCCGTAGAGTTCTCGAGTCTCAAGGTTCCGGTAGTGACGCTTATTTGCTTCGAATTAGCCTGCGCCTCACGATCAGCCTGTTTTCCAACTGCGCGCCAATTTGGAACTATGGTTCAAGCATCCATTAACATCACCCATACGCCGGGCAAGACCAGGGGAAACACGGAGCAAAACCTGGAGGCATCGTTTGAAGATGGTGTTGCTTTGAATGGGTGGGGAATACGGTAAGTCGTTGATCTTCAGCAGATGGCCTATGGATGATTCGACTTGGAGATGCACTCCCACGAACCTGGGACTATGATCAGACCTACGCACATCTCAGTTTCGGCCACGATGCCAGGCAGACGACTCGACAAGGGACGGTAGACGGTGCATGTCACGCAGGTGAGCTGTTATCTTTCTACGTGTCTCCTCGATCCCTGACATCGTGCTTGTCATTGCAGCGCAGCGGCGAAAGCGAAACCTCCAGTGGACCTCATTCGACGAGGAGTTTTGCCATTTCACTCCCGTTCTCCCGCTGCTCTTTGAATAAGTCCCATGCGGGACGCGCCAGGGCGACATTAACATCTGTGGTACGAAGGGGAGGGGGCGTCGCTGTTAGTTTGCGGACGACGGTCCTGGAAAAACGTTAAGCGTTTATACACAGGGCAGTCTGTTTCCCGTCACCTTCGCTCAATGCACAAGCTCAAGTTCGACATCGCTGGTCCAAGCTCGCAGTGATGCAGAACTCACTGCTTAGCTCCTTCATTCCTGCCAGCAGCCGTAAGGTTAGTCACTCGTCATGGAAAGCCCGCAAGTCACTCACCTGTTCCAGACGCACGAGGGCGAAGAGGCCGCGTCGCAAAGCCCGGCAACATCCTACCCCCAGGAATCGGACGGGATACACGATCGAGAATCTCACCGCCGAATATATCTGGGGTCAATAGAACAGGGACCAGACACCCCGTTGAAGTTCATGAAGCCGCCTGCGTCGTCATCAGCACGTCTTCCGGTATCTTGTTCAAATTCGCCGCCGCCAGCTCTGATGCACTACGTATCCGTCATCACTGCCGCAAGAGCGCTACGCCGTTTGATCCCATCATACCGCGTACATCTTCGCATATTGTTCGCCCAGCCCTCTCCCTAGAACGACCTCGCGCATGTATGTGTTGTCCGTACCGTCTGCTCCACGCGCATTTACACTTTCGCCAACCGTCAGTGGTCTTTTCAACTCCGTGTTTGCCGATATTGAGCGCGTCGCCCGACTTCTCCCCGATATGGCGTTGCCTCGGGTAGCGACTACTTACATGCAAACATCGACTTCCAAGGCAGGCAAGGTGAACGGGTTCGACGACCTCCGCAGTCATTCTGGGCGTCTTGTCATGCAAGATGTGACGTGTCCTCGATGTTCAACAGCGACTGGGGCTCAGTGCTCCCAGAGCCTTAGCATCCGCTGCTATGTCTGAGCGCAACGGCGACTTAGTAGGTACTTTCCCCTTCTACATGAAGACTTTCTCATTTTGGCGTGTTTTAGACCTACGCGAATATGCCCTCTGGTTTTGAGCCAACATCCCTGCACCCACCAGTGTGGACTGTTGAATCACATTTCAGCAAAGATTCAGGGCTGCGTACTTCTTGGTTTCCATTTTGCGCTTCATTTCCAGAGCCGAATCGAAGGCGACACTCCTGGAATTATTTCATTGCTCTCTTTGGTAGCAGGTTCTACACCCTCCGCAATCCGGCTTGTGCGTCTACGTTATTGTCGCAGATATTCTATTGGTTCCCATGTACTCTGCACTCGGCTAATGCACTTTACTTCAACTTGTGATCGCCGATAGCTACCCCATTTTGACTCCTTGTGTGAGTTGAAAGTGGCAGCAACACTCTCAAGCGCCTCTTTTGTATTTGCCTCGTCATCGTGTACCATCGCCATCGTTCTACTGAATCATAAGGCTCCCTAACATTTTTGCAAGGCATCTACGCGACTGCTAGGTGGGCTTCTGACATGCTTTCCCTGGCTTTAATCATGTTTCATTTAGACATATCATCCACTTCTGATAGCGACCATACCCGTCACAAACCGGTGTCAGAGCATGCTAGCGCCACAAGAATCGGGAATCAACAGAATATCAACAGCGGGTGCGGCATATTCAACAATATCAATGGTACCCAACATTGCAATATGACTGTTGCGTTACACGGCCGTGGCACACCTTCCTTCAAGAGCGACCTCGTTCCACTCATCGAGCCATACCAGAGCTCGGTTGACGCTTTGCTAGGGATAGTTCACCCCCTTGAGCCTTTCCCTCCGAACCCGTCCGTTTCGGCCCTGCGTGAGGATGTTAATAGGTTTGTTCCAATAGTGGTATGTGTTTCCAAAACTATGGAGATCGTTCCCCGTAAGTCATGAACCATACATTCTTCGCCAACATGGACAGACAATCCCGAGAGTATGGTAGGCAGCGACAGTAGGCGGTAACAGGACTTAGGTATTTTGAGCTGGTGGAGTAAACTTAAATATACTTGGAAGGTGCCGGTGAACACTGAAGAGTATTAGTAACGGACAAATGTTTTGTGAAGCCGTTCATGTTCCTGGCACAGTGGGAAATTGGAATATGTTGTCCTTGCATTGACGCTCGTGTGAGAATTCAACAGCATTGAACGATACATCATCATCCAACGACAACACTTACTCTCTTCTTCCTTCGAGGCTTGAGCAGACACTGATGGGGTCGCTCTCTACTATCCTTTCGCGGTCATCAGTACGGCTAGCCCTTGGTGAGCCTCCAGCGCTTCAGCCCGTGTGCATGCACTACGATCTTGCGTTAATCCTTGTCTAGGCTTATCATGGAGCGCTGACAGTGACTATACGCGCCACGACCGTGTGGCACCCCCTTGCAGTCTGAAAGACGCAGTACATACACAGAACATAAACTATGGCCGCGGGATATTCAACCACGTTGTCGGAAGTCAAACCTTCACTATGAATGTTGCTTTCAATGTCCTCGGCAAACCGGCGTTTCAACATAACGATACCATTTCACTCATCGAGCCGTATCAAAGCGCCATTGACTCTTTATTCGAGATATTACGGCTTCTAGAGGGACTTCCCCAGAATCTTGCTGTCTCGATGCTGCGTGAGGAGGTCAGTGGATTCGTTCCAGTTCTAATATGTGTCGCGAAGGCTATGGAGGTTATTCGTTGTGTATCCCCTCAATTTGCGACACATACATTCTTTCTAAACATGGACCATCAAGCGCAAGAGTACGGGGGATGCCTTAAGGAGCTCAAGGTGGACATATCCGAGTACATGGTTCATCTTTCCGATATCATGCTATCGAGCATGATACGGCAGATATTTCTCCTTGTTTTCCCCCCACATCGCTGGCTTCCTCTATCCCGCCGAATCCGAGAGTGCATTCAAGCGAATCAAATGTTACTGGAAAAATTTCTACGCCTATTGGTAAAGTAAGGTATTTCTCAGTACAGACCTTCGCAGAGGTTTGACAACGATATGTAGTCCTAAATGGCGCCGAATCGTAGGCGAGGAACACGGAGAGCTCAGACGTTTGATTACAACTGCTGGCCTCACCTCAGAAGCAAATTTACGCCACCTCGACGTCCACACGATTTGGATTCGAGAACCGGCCGGGACAAACTTCCACGCCATACCTTTGAGCCTCTGCACCTCGTGGCGGGTTTGGCTGTTTATTCTTACCGATTTCAATCTGTACTTACAATGACTACAGGATTTCGCCCTCGTCATATATCAGTACTTCAAGCATGGCCCCGAAAGTTCCTACATCCGTCGTGGGAGTTGGGAAGTGGTCCACGTTGACGAAAATCGTATTGTTGATGAATCAAGCTTTGCTGATGTGTTGAAGCCGGAGGCGACGTTTGATATTGGAATCATTCTACACCTCATGGCGAGATCTCTTCATACATGCCCCCAATGTGGCTACGACAACTCTCGCACTACGTTTGACCTCTGGGTGTCATGGTAGGTTGTTTCTCACTCTATAACCCTACAATTTATGTTTGCCAAGTTTGAATCCAGAATGTGGCAACATGTTTCGCGTCGTTCTCAATGCAAATACACAGTCATTCGGTCCGCCAGATTACCTGGATGGCGAAGTACCTCGGCGGTCTACAGGGTACATCTAACTGCCATATGATTTGTTGTTTCCAATACACTAAATGTGTGCTGTTAGCTCGCGCCTCCGCAACCCGAAGACAAATTTCAGGCGCGTATCAGCTCGAGTTCGCCTCGCCTCGGATGAATATGGCTCAGATGACTCGGATGAGGCGACCGGGATAATGATTGAACCACCCTCTCGGGTAAGCTACGTGTTTTATAAGGCTTGCCAGTTTTCTTACAGTTCCTCTAGCCGGCGACACCCGATGGAAGTCGCCAAAGCGCCCACCCACCAGAAGCCATCCCCGTGTATGCGGTCGATGAATTCCATGAGATCGTGATCGAACCACCTTCTCAGGTGAGCTAAGCCCTTCCTGCTTACCGGTGTCTCATTCCTCTCCAGCCACCATCACCTTCGGATGATCGTGGTTATCCACACCCCTTCTTGACACCAGACGACGCTCCACTGGCACTACCGGCCTTCTCTGATAGCTTCGGACCATGGAGACCTGAACAGGCAAGGATAAATGTTCCAGCTTACGGAGAAACACTGGTAAGTTGCTTATTCAATAAGACTCCAGTCCTTGCTACAGCAGACCACTTGGTCCTGTTTCAGGTCTGGTCAGAAAGTGACGAAGAAGATTCGTCGGTGGGAGCAGTATACGCTGAGAGTCCTCCAGAACGAGGCAACCTCCAATACTACGACAGTGGAGTGCTGCCTTGGGATGGCGTTGATTTGGACGAGTGTCCTTTGCTCCTATCACCAAGGTGGCATTGATGACGGGTGCCTCTTTACACAAGTGCGTGAAGGTATATCACAGATGGCTCGAAGAAATAACCACAACTCGTGCACTTCGTGCAGAAAGCATTGATGAACTCTGCTGCATGGCAGTTACCACTGACTAAGAGAGTTACATGAGAGATAATGCTCGTACACTATATTGTCTCTTATAATTATAGGTTATGATCGTCGCGGTGGGGGCGAGATTTAGGAAAGGATGAAAGGGGTGAAAAGGGGGAGCGATGAATGTAGAAAATGCTACCCACGGTTGGATTCAACCGCTGACTTCGCTCGTTCACTCCAAGTCCAATGCACCTTCGTAACAGCAACTCGCTGCACACTAATGACAATGCAGAGTCAAAATTCCCTTGACCGCCACGTTGATATACTGTGATCCGCTTTTCAATAACGCACCGACTCGGAACGTCGGCCTTTCGATATTACACATCCAACAGGCTGGCACCAAACCGCGACATCAAGTTCGCAAAAACTAGGATTGTTTTGGATTGCCAATGCGCAGTGAGTTCCGTCTATCCTGGTCGTCCTTGCCCTTCATGTTGATCTTCTTGGACAAGGACAGAACACTATAGATCAGACGGTCGACACTTGATTCCCTTGAGTTAAGCTTGGAAGCACTGATCGTTGCGGATCTGAACCCGTGCTGAAGAATCGTGCGCCTCCTGGGTCCGCGCGTACAGAGTATAGCCTTGCCTTTGCGCCCATCCCTTTTCTCGCGTTCTGGGATCTGGGATCTCTGTACGGTCGTCGACCAGCGCTCTTAATATTGGGATATTCGCTGTCCCTCGAAGTCGCTCCCGACTTTCTGACCTTACATCGTGGCGGAGCGCTCCAATCTCAGCATCCGCGTCAAGGCGAATTAAGATCCCAAGCGGTGACGCCGTTGACTACACTGCAGGATGCCGCCCTGACTTTGGTAGCTGGGTGGAGGATATGCTGGGGCATTTTTGGAGCTAGTAAATGATATTGATGTCGACTCCGCACATTCGTACGTCTCAAATCTCATTTCGTTGCGCCTGGGGCTTCTCTCCTCGCCTTGCCCCGCACCGCATGACATAGGATCTCTTCGTCGACTCGCATGTCTTCGTTTCATAGACCCTGCAAGAATACCGCGGCAGGAGAAGCACGCCCTCCAACCGTTCACGGGCACAGTGTCGTCGGGCTCTGCAATCGCGGCGTTGCTGTGGACGGCGGTTATGCTCGTACAGCAAGCGACGTCGTTCAGTGCGACGACGATGGTGATGCCTGCCCACTACCTGTTCCTACGTTGCCCTTCCTGGTGTCCCGAAGACACGGCTTCCCCATTGCATCGTATTACATCGTACCCCCACGTCGCGTCACCTCTCCGAGTAGTGTATCTAGACTTGAAAAGCGCAAGAATTCAACCCCTTCTGAATTCTCCCAATCGCCGCCCGGCTCAACCCATCTCGCCCACGGCGTTCATCGAACGTCGAGGTTACGGGATCCCAACGATGTCCACTGGCGGGTTTCTGTGGCTAATCCACGATCTTTTGCTTCATTGAAGCCCGGGGAGACTTTTATATTTATATGGACGTTGAGGGCCGGGTAGCTCGTGGTTGAGACAGCGTGCAGTCGACCTTTTTGTACATGGTACATTAGCCTATCTTTGGCCATCGTTGTATGTCTGCGACCCTATAACCATGGCTGCCATTATCCTCGTTGGCTCAGTTAGTTGAGTGCCTTACCCCCTCACAAATGGACGTGACGGGGATAGAGGAGGTCAGCCGTTCAAAACGACTATGTGGAATTTGCCTCAAGCACGCTCGCGTTGTATTTTTCACGCTCCACGCTTCGTTCTACTGGGTTGTGCCGGTGTCTTCGGGGGAGTACGCTGCTTCTGCCTAAGTTGTATCTACACTTAGAGAGACGCGATAGCCAACTAGGCAATCGAACCGGTTAACATTGGGCCCGAACAAAGTACGACAGACAGGCCTCCAGGAAACAGAAGTAGATCTCGATCGAACAGAGAGATCGATCCAGGATAAGAGGAACAGACATACGGGTCGTATTGGGAAAGAGGTACCCACGGTTCGAAAAGAACTCCGCGCGTCGCCTCTGCGTCTCACTCTCACTCGCACTCTCTCGAGTTCTCGAGTTCTCGCTGATTCCAGGCAACATGCAGCAAGCTCCTCCGCTCCCTGATGACTCTTCCTCCCGCTACTTTATCTGCCAGACGTACGACTATCAACGCGGTGACTTCCCAAACCCCAAGGCGCGGACGACGATGGGTTGATTGATAGCGATACTGTATATCAACTCGGACGCGGCGAGACGATGAACATTGAAGATCACCACTTGCGGGGGATTTGGCATTACTCGTCTATGCCGCCCGTTGCGAAAGAGGCATACGTCGGACATATTGATGGTGTCGGATTCTGGATTTTAGTACCTCATACTTTCGTGAGTGACGGTGGCGGTGAGTACACGATGTACCTATCTTCGTCAGCTTCGCATCTAACACGCTTCGAAATCTTCTACAGCCGTAAGCCAACTCATCCATGTTCGAAAACTAGATCATTAGTAGACGCAGGCCACCGGTGGCAGACGGGGTGCTGGGTGTGCTGGACGTGCTGAACTTGAATGGATTTGGGATGGGGTACAATGGAATTGAATGAATGCGCGATGAGATTGTGCGGGATGGAGTGGAGTGGGTGTTCTCGAATGCGTGAGTACCCCGTCGATTGCTCGCCGTTGGATCTGACGCGCTCTTGTGGCTTCTTATGTCACTACAGCCTTGTAACGAAAGACGGTCAGGCCAACTCAGAAGATGCCCTTCTATGCCCCGCTCAATTAGAGCGATCTCGGCTTTCTCTCCCGCTCATCGTTGTTCTGGTGGCTCAACGTTGAATGTTTCAACGCTGGTGCTCGGATGTCCTGGACCCCCGAACCCGCACAATCAATGAGTTCAGTTGACGTACGACGCCCGGTGCATGCAGTGCGATACAAGACGACGGTGCGTGAAGCCTACGACCGTGCTCGCCCAACTGCGTCGAAACACACGCTCCTCCGCGTACACGAATCTCCCGCAGAGCGCCAGTGCTCCGAAGTCCCCAATGCGCACCCAAGGCTCTGGCTCCCGGCAGCTCTACACCATGCCCTTCTGTCATCTGCGCTGGTGGATTGTGGTTCAGCCTAGACCCTCTGCCTCTACGGCACCCTCCAAATCTAATGTTCGAACATCTACGGTGTGCTGCCCGTTCCGCTGGCTCATTTAGAGTGCGTATTACGGTCACCCGGGCACCCAGACTGACAGGCCAGCGGCGACGAGTTACTCGTTCGGTATAGGCCCCATGCCCCATGCTTGAGTCGTTAGCGTCGGTGGGATAGCCACCTCGAAGCCATCATCAGATGAGGGGAGTCCGGGAGTCCTGGGGATCTGAGGCGAGCGCCCGTGCCCGGGGTGCAGCGTCTTCGTTGGTTGCTCAGTGGTCGGGGTGTGGAGCTGTCGTCCCCTGGATGCCTGTGCAAGCAGAGCATACTGCTGTGTACACCCATGTTCAGCACCCGTCTCCGTCTCCTGTGCATCGACTTGATGTATCTGCTTGCATTGACCCTCCCTTATTTGCAACCGTCTCCGAGCCCAGCCACACCGGGCGTTCAAAGCTCCAATGACTTACGACTTGCATCCAGCTACAAAGCTCCTCCCTCCGATGCCCAAATGCCCAAATGCCCAAACGTCACGGCGCGCTGCCTCTTCAATTGATCCGTCCGCATCACGCTCAACAGTTTCGACCTATTCCTAGACACTCGTGCGCCGAAGCTGAAGAAGGACAGCGACATCAGGGTGGTGCGCCGGCCTTGGACGGCTGAATTCCTGTTGCGCTGATGTTCTGGCGTTCTGGCGTTCTGGTGTTTTGGAACTGGGAAGTGACGGGTCGGGGCGCCGTCGTGGCGTATTCGGTGGTGGATAACAGCGAGTGGAAGGGGTGAAAAGGGGGATGCGAAGGACGGACCCTACCAGCGACCACCCAAGTTCAACTTCTTCGCGAGCAGCTCGCATTTCCTACCTACGCCAGCCACACTGCCGACTTCCCGACTTCCCGACTTCCCAGCCGTCCACTCGAGAGTCGAAGCCGGTGCGAGATGCATCCCAGACGATACTCCCGACTCTCGCGTCTCGGCGTGAGGCTTCCGTTCCCTCAGGAGTCAGTCGACGCCGCCCTCCCGTTTGCTCATTGGTAGTTATGATTTATCCGACATGTATCCTCTACCTATCGCCTATCATGTATATACCTTCGGGTGTCCTGAGTCCTTCGGTAGTGACGTGCAGTGGGGGGGGGGGCTATATGCTGCAGCTCCCGCATCTTTGTACCCCACCAGTAGCACGCAGTACAGTAGCGCGTACCTTGTCGACCAAAGCGTTCTTAGAGTACACCGTTCGCTGGGTACTTGGTGCATCGTTTGCTGGGGGTTCAATGTGGTGGTGTGAGTCAATGTCAATGAGAGGCCGAGATTTAACGGTTCGCTGGCGCAGTTGGCTAACGCGTTTGGCTGTGTGTGCAGATGTTGCCGGGAAGGAATCTAATCTAGACAAGACAGCGTGGTGGTGGTATGCCCGCCGGGATATCGGCCACGCATCTCCTCCCGCTTCCCCACCACCGTCTCCAACCCTGGATCCCGTCATCATGTTCCAGTACCCCAGTACCAACGCCGAATGGACACATTCCGTGCTGCTGTGCTGCAAGCCCCGACCAACCAATGCTGCCCCCTGGCCCTCGGGATGGACGCGCAGAGAGGGGGTGCATATGCAGGCGTCGGCTGTTGCACCCTGCTGGGTGGTGGATTGGTGGATTGATGGGCTAAGGAGGAGGTGGGTGTATAGACGGAGTGGGATTCGAAGATTAGGAGGTATAGGAGGTAGAGGTAGTGTTCGCAGTTGAGGTCGCCCTGCATCGCGTCGCCACCCGCAAGGCCTCCTCACTAGCACCTGCATGAATGCGCCTCCCCGAAGCCGTGATTGCGTTGATGGAGCCAGCCGTAACGCGTAACGAGGAAAGGCGCAGAGACCGCGGTCTGAAGCTCTGAAGCTCTGACGTTCGACATCGATGTGTCTAGATCTTAGAAGAGGATGGAGTGTGCAGGTGCTGCGTCTCGTGAGCGTTCCTTATGTTCCTGACGCGATTCATTAACGCTTTGACACCTCGCCTCGGGGGTGCGGCCGTGTGGGCAGTCGATGCGTATGTGTGTGATCTGGGTACGCTAGTGTTCGCGGTTTGGCAGGGAGGGATGGCGCGGGAGGCGAGTAGTTTAGTAGTTGAGTACTTGAGCTCTGGGGGAGGGGAGGATCAATGAACGGTAGGCGTCGAGGGTACGTGTTATGAGCTAGTGATAGGATACGTGAGTTACGGAGGGGCATCCTGAGATTGAAATATTGAAGGCCTTCTCGTCTCCAAAGGGATCGCAGATGTGTCGTGATAGGATAGTGCAATCACAGCCCTCGTAACAGGAGACTGGTGGTTGGATGACGTTTGAAAATTTGACGGACAGTAGGGAAGGAGAGGAGAGGTAAGAGAGCGGCGAAGCTTGCGTGGGAGGAAGGACTCTGAAGGGAGAGACATCGTCGCAGACGGAGCTGGCGATGGTGTACGAAACAACGAACGGGCAAGGCGTCGTGCATATTGTCGATGTCCAGAGCCGAGCCTGCACTTGTGACGCACGCATGTAGGTGAAACGTTGGAATTTAACGTTGAAACGTCGACGTGTCATGCCTTTCATTCGTCAACTCTTCGATCCCGCGCTTTTCTCCCTCTTCCTCATCTTGTCATCTGTCATCGAACGACCCTTGCAGACCCCTTCACTGATTAGTCCCAGATGCCTCCGTTGTCGTCCACTCGTCGACATTCAATGCTGTGACAAGGTCAGCACCGGCATCTTACCTCGGAGCGTTGGGCACTTACTGACTTCCCATGTCTTCGAATCTCCGTCATTTCTCAAGGCTTCGACTCCAGGCAGGCTCAAGACTTGAGAGAGGCCACAACGTTGCGCAGTGTGTCTTGAACGGCTGTTTTCAATCCCCATTCTCGCTTTGCGCTGGAATCTTGGGGGTGTGCATTGTGGTCTGCCTTTGGTGCGGTGCGGTGCGGTGAGGGAATGGACAGGTCAGCTGACTCGATTTTTGTTTGATGTCGCCTCGGTGATTGGGCACGGGGAGGCGGGGTAGGTGAGTGATGTGTCGTATGGCGAGTACATAAGTCTTTCGCCAGAGACTTCAGGGAGACCATTGGGAGACGGGGAAGTTGCGTGTCACGGGAAGCGTGATAGGGGCATTAGGGGCAGGTTTTGCTGCGAGGGGAGACTCCCGTCGCGAAGTTACGTTGCGGTCCTTCTCACTTCCCCTCTCACGCGCATCCTCGAAGAACAGAACCTCGGCACTCGTCCGGTTGCGAGAGCAGGAATAGAGTGAAGAGATGATGAGACGGTAAATGGGCTTAGCGACAGACATCGCGTCTTGAGTCCATTCCATTGCCCATCGTCGTTTTCAAGCTACTGGCCGTTTTTGGAGTATGTTTCGCGAGAAATTCGGAGCGTCTATTGATGCTGGGTGTTACTACAGTGCCCTGGTGACTCGTGAGTCCTTGCAGTTTGCGCTCGATGGTGCTGACCGAGTATACTCAGGGCTGTCCTTGCTGATGCGTGGAGGTAGGATAGCTGAGTGCCTCGTTGTTGGTGAGTCCTGTTACTTGAGCACGCCTTTGACTAGTCAACGGCTGGTGGATGCCAATGGCGTCGGGATTGCGTCGGGAAGTGGAAGAAGACTAGGTGGGGACGGGACTTAGGGAGCACGGACGTCGTGAGGCGCGGAGCTTTTCGCCCTTTATCCCTCCTCCTAGCCTCCTCGAAGAACAACGGAGGCTCGACTCTGTCAAGATCCCGATAGTGTAGGTCGTGTTACTGATCGTGAGAGTTAGTTGCTGACCGTGGGTTACGTGCACAAGGCACCGGCAATTAGTCACAACAAGTTGGTCATCAAGCGTCTAGATCTTAGACACAAACGCCGACACTCGCTCAGTACTCCAGGCCATTCGAGCATGCGCCACCATCGACCTCGGGAAATCCAGTATAAAGCAAGCGAATTGTCAGACACAATGTCCCCCATCATCGCATCCACGCCTTACCCCACACGATACCTCAAGGTATGTTGCCCCGCAAATGCATGATAGAAGGAAGCTGATTCTAGCCCAACTTTATAGCCACCACATCTTCTTGAACTTTGCTGAAACACCCCGCTCGCGTATGTCGCACGATACCTTTTCTTGATTCCGATCTCACTTCACGGATAACAGGCCACCATGGTCAATATCTGGGGCTTCGATCTCTCTGAGATGTCCTTCAGCGCCTTCTCATCGAAAACCATGCTCGACAAGCATTGGCCACTGCGCAAGGAGCGCGTCAGTACGTCCATCTCCCCACCCTACTCTTGACCTATCCTGATCCAAAATCCCCCTAGTCCTCTACCAACTCGCCATGTCCATCTGCCTCGCCGCAGAATGCACCGCGACGTACTCGCTCTCCAAGTACGAGTCCCAGCAGACCCACATCGAGTCCCTCTACGCCCGCGAGCACCCAGGCGCGCCCCGCGGCGCCATCGCGGTGCACAACAACTCCATCATCGCCGCAGCCGTCCTCACCATCGTCTTCGCCGTCTTCGTCGCCACGCTCTTCGGCGCCGACTTCTTCTTCCTCCTCCAGTTCCCCCGCAGAGTCTACCCGCGGTGGTACACCTGCACGAAGAAGGCGCTCGCGGTTTTCATCTCCGCGGGCGTGCTGGCGGCGGCCCTGTTCAGCACTGTCGTTGTGGCGGGGCAGGCGCAGCGTGTCGATGGGAGCGCGGTTACTGAGGAAGAGGTGCGGAGGTATGAGGCGTTCTTCTACCGCCCGCCGTTCGTGTATAGGCACTGGGCTGTCAATATCGCGTGGGTGGTGTTGATCTGGGTGGGGTGGGTTGCTACTGTCGCTAGGTATGTATCTTTTTATCGACGCAAGAACTTAAGTATATTGACCAATTCTGTAGCACGATGATCATGTGGAAAGCAGTCGAGCACGACAGAATATACGGCACAGACCCAAAGCCCGATGCCCCGCTCGAAACCCTCGAGGGCCAGCGTACGCCCGTTGCAGGGGAGTTCGCCGATGTCGAGAAGCAAGGCGGCAACGCGTAATTGTTAACGCCACTCCGCTTGCCTCCCTTTCGCTCTTGCTCATCACGACTGTATACAACTATTAGCTAACATTACACTTACTTTCCTTGTAACTATTGTAAAATCCACCAAGGTTTTGGTCCATACCCTCAATTTGTGCAAATGGTTAATTCCTACCGTTGATTTCCAGTCCTATTGCAAGTTCGAAACACCCTCGAAATTTAATTCATCCTTCAGGGAAATGGTCTATTTTGTTGAGGGACACGAGGGGGATCTTGGATGATGGCACCTATAGTGCGTGTATTATCGCTGCGCCCAGGATAGTTGTTCTGACATCGGTAAATACACTTCAATAGGATACTATTCGCTGGTAGCAGTTACAATCGGATATATCTCGTAATAGAGACACTAAAATACATTGAATACTACAAACAGTGGAGTCTAGAAATTCATCGCGTTCAGCAAGAACGTCATCGAGGCCGGAGCGAGTGAATACTCCTCGCTCGACACACTCTTAACAACATCCTCGACATCCCTCGTCCAATGGTGGAACCACTCCTCACCGGGCCTGCACTTCCAGCGGATGAGACTTGGCATATCCCTCGCATTCGCGAACCGATAGAATAACTCGCGCTCTCTAACCTCCAGTTTGTACGAGATAGCCAGATGTGCGGATGGGCTCGGGGGCGCCCCGAACAAAATCCCCGGCTCCGCGGTACTCGAAGCCAATGCTCTGTCGGAGGCCGAGGCGGCGATGGCGCTGCTTGCCTCCTTCGAGAGGTTCGGGAGCTCCAGCGAGCGGAGGCCGGGGAACCTCTTGAACACCCACTGCACGAACGCATGGGAATGCGTCTTCCCCTTCGATGTGAGCCTCAGCATCTTCAAGCCCCTCATCCTCGCGCCATCCGTCCACGCGTCGAACTCGCCCACATGCCCTGGCGAAGTATGTATCACCAGAGGCTCGTACCACAGATCGTCGATATCGCCGGCGACGTAGGCGTCGAGTCGCTCGAGGCTAGGCAACATGCCCGTGGCATGGAAGATCCCCAATGCCGAGGCGGAGCACGAGAGGGTGGTGACGTTGGCGAGGCTGGCGGCGTGCGCCTGGAAATCGTAGATGGTGTGCAAGCCCACGCCCCCGTCGGGACTCAACTGGATGTGCGTGAGGCTGCGCGCCTCGCTGAGGTTGTGGAGAACAGAGTCGACCGTGTGGGCACTGAGGATGCGGAGCGAGGGCAATGCGCCGCTCGTGAGGGGGAGGAAGCGGACCAGGAAGCTGGGGTGCACTTCGAGGTGCTCGATGGAGATGCCCCTTATGCATAAGAATGCAGATAATCTCTGCGTGTCGTACGCGCAGAGGGTTACTTGGAGTTTCCTGAGCCTTGGGGGCAAGGGAAGAACGGGTCCAGAAGGCGCTGGTAGGCACTGGACGTGCTCGGGTCGGTGATGGTGAATGATTGCAGCCCCGGGAGCATGCGCAGGAGGGTCTCGATGTCTCTGATGTACCCTTCCGCGAGGAGAAGATGGGCATCCACGACATCGATGGTTAGATGCCGCACATACCGGCCGCTGTCGACTGTCAATTTGTGGAGGTAATTATAGAAGGGGCAGTTGCGGTCGCCCGGTACGAGAAAAAGGAACACATTGGAGGCGTGCGTCGGAAAAAATGTATAGACGTTTGAGGGCCTGAGAGTGAGTCCCTTCGCTGGAACACGAGACTGGGGAGTGAGACACATGGCGGAGATGGTTGGGCAGCACGGATTGCCTGCTGTATAAGTTGTTGTTAGTACTGGTGGTGGTAAAGAGGAAAATGGGGGGAGGCGAAGTGTTTAAGCAGGCTCCTGGGAATGTGGCCAAAATGGCCAACATAGCAGGAGTGCATGCTGTTGTCCGAGTTACAGACTTTGAAAGGAAATATGGCCAAATGTTGGCCAAATGCCACAATGGTCGACAAGACCTGTGGCCAACCCACCCTAAAAACGGGGTCATTCTTCCCAATGACGGCCTAAGCAATGAATTTCGACGTCAGTCTTGAGTCGGGAGCTAAGGAGTCCACGTTAGATCTGTTCAGCAGGATGTCACAAGGGGTGGGCGTTCGTTATTTGGTTCTTCGACGTTAGCTTTTATGATCGACAGTGATATTGGGCACATAGCGCCGCAAGCTGTGGAGTCCGTTCAGCGCAATGGTGCCACAGATGCGACTGATGGACGCACCCATCGTGACCGGATTCATGTACGGAAAGGTGTCGGGGGCTGCGACTTGCTCGCAGCCATTGGTATATTCAAGGAACTACCCGGAGTATTGGGAATGCGTTGACGAACTCTCAAGCTTGCGTACTTGAGCGTCTGAATGGTTGCCCCATCCTAGAGACGACAGTTCAATATTTTCGTTGCGAATACAACATCTTGAGACAACGCTCTCCAGCAGAGGAAAGCGTTGGTTGGACACGAGGGCAGCGAAGTGTAGCACGAGAGAGCCGGTGAGCCGGTTAGAGTCAAGAGACATGGATATCCGGGCGGAACGATTCGCCCATCCACCTCCCATTCTCCACAACTTTGTCCCACAACGATATCCTTCCCCCGAAGTCGCAGCCAGTATATCATCCCTGCCTCGAGAAGCAGGCGTGAACCATTACGTGTCCCGAAGTCCGCTCTCTCGCGAATGCCCAAACCGGCTATACTCACAGCCCAGAAGATACATGAGGTAAGAGATTGGGGGCGCGCGCTCCCTTGGACTTGCCTGAAGGCTGGTCGACAGTCTTCAGTCCTGCTGTGTTATGTTGGGAACCTGCTTGTTTTGTCGCTGCAGAGTTCCGAGATTTCCCTAGATGATTTAACAACTTGGCTCACCAGGCAATCAATCCCGGTTTGACTCAATGCAGCTCGGACACACAAAGTCCCGGAGTCAAGCGCCACTCGGAGAGCTTGAGAGCGTCGTTGGAGCGTTTCGACGATTCAAGGTGATAGCGCTTCTAATTGGCGCAACTTGTCATTGATCTCCGATAGATCTTTCCACGACCCATCCTCTTCCTATGCGTAGTTGGTTATCGCATCTGTCTAACATGACCACGGCATGGAAGATTTACACAGAAGGTCCTCAGTTCGAACCTGGGTCGAGTCATTTTATACGACGAGCGAAGCCTCGCTTCTTACTTACTCTTTCGTTTTCCAACGCAGACGACTTCCTTCGACCCCAAACCACTTCACCACTGTCACCCGAGATGAGCTAAGAGCTCAAATTGAGCCAGGCTCACAGTCGGCGCGGAGCAAAGCGGACGGAATAGGCAGCGGTACAACAGAGGTAGGTACGAAGCTTACGATGGACAAGAATCGTAATCGCTGGTAGCAGTCACGGAGAGTTTTGAACACCGGGTTCGAATCGGATTCCTTGCAAGGTGAGTACTTGCGTACCTGACCCTCGCAATTTCTGTGCCCCTACATCTCGACGCTACAGAAAACTCCAAGCGAACTTATCCGCCCCGCGCGCGATAGTCTCTGATGAACTGTCCGTGAATTTTGAAATCAACGACCCCGGGGGCGTCTGTCAATTTCAACGGACCTCCATGGTAACGATAAGGCTAGCCGTACCGTTGATGTCGCCCTTACTGGGATTCGTAGACGGAATGGGTTGAACTTCGCGTGCCCTCCCAGCCGCCTGACTGCTTGGCTCACTGGGAACATGGATAGTGCATGCGCCAGCCGTTTGCCGTTTGCTGATGTATGTAGGGTGCGGGGTGCGTGCTGTCCTCGCCATGACACTCGTCCAGGATACATATCTCCAATCAGTGTCGTCGAAATCAGTTATCAATGCAGTTCTCCGTTGAATGTGCTCGTGCATGAGGCTGGGAGGAGGCTATGGGGAGCAATGGGCTCAGATCACACGTCCGTTGGTTGGGTATCTCGACGCGGTTAGGCGGAGGACGAAGTACTTAGTAACGGCCTTGCCAAGGCCGCCCCCGCATCGTAAAATCGAACCTTCTACATCGGGCGCTACCCCCTCTTCACCCCTGTCATTCACAGATCGTCCTTCGGTTACTTGGATCGATCTCCGTGAATCCACCAATCTACATCCAGCGCCTCATCTCCGCGGTCGGACACCGCGCACGCGTCTTATAGAAGCGCCACATCGACACACAGGAACTTCCTCGTTGGCTCAGCGGTAGAGCGCCTCACTAGTATAGCTTTGTTTTATCTAGGGTATAATGAGGAGGTCAGTCGTTCAAATCGGCTACGAGGAATCGTTGTTGGGCATGATAACATTTTGCTCTTTCCCTTACGAACCGTTCCTTTGTTCCTTTTCATATCCTATTCTTTCGTATATTGATTGTTATTCGTCAGCCGTGCGACACGAATGCATGCACCGTGCGGGAGGTGCGACTGAAGCCGAAAGAGAGCAGAGAAGAGAGGAAAGAGAAGCAAGAAAAGAAGTTACACCATCTTTACTACTCACTGCTTATCTACTCACTGCTTATCCACTCACTACTTCTCTACTGAGTACTCCAGAGCTCGGAGCCCCGAACAACGCGCATTCACGCGCGAGAGCTCAGACTGAGACAATCCATCGTCATCCATTCAGGGAGTATATCACGTCGAGAGTCGTATCTTCTGCAGATAGTATTTCCAGCGTTGGGCGGAAGAGTGAGACCTTGAACAGGGATGAGGGAGAACTTGAGAAAGTGTGACGAGCGAGACCCCTGGCCTGTCCCTGGTTGGATCGATCTCTGTTTCGATCGAGATCTACTTCCGCTACGATATCACACTTAGCCCAGTCTCGTCTCTCAAGCTAAGCGTTATACATATGTTATACCCTCGTTGGTTGAGCGCCTCGTCGCCCCGTTGATCAACATCGCGAGCACTTACCAAGGAATCAGAAAGATACAACATATCTCGAGTGCCACGAAACTTGGAGTTGGGGTCTTCGGTATGGATTCTTCACCAGGCGCACAATACTTAAGCCAGACCCGTGAGCCGACTACGCGACCAAACCGACATCTTCGGAGCCTCTCATTATCACTATGGGCCACGCAACACCCGAAGCGCCTAATGAACAATATACTAAGAACGCTATAGTACGAAGTATGTACTGCATGGTACTGGGAGGGTACACAAATGCACCAGCTGCAGCACCCAATGCACATCACTACGGGTAGCGACAAGACGCCCGAAGGCATGTATGTATGATATGCGATAGATAGAGGATAAAGCATGCATAGCAAAGTAGGAGCGCAACGTCGACTGAGGGAATGTAAGGGTCACATCAAGACTCGAGGAGGTGGGCAAGGGCGGGAGAGTAGTGGCGGCAAGCGGGAGAGCCAGATTGACAGTGTTAGAACAGCATGGCCTCGAAACGAAGCGGCTACGGAGAAGTGTGGGGGGGAGGAGGAGGGCGGGAGGGAGATTGGTTGCGTGTGATTTATCGAAGGCGCCATGTCAAAATTTCCAGAAATCGATGCACGAAATGGTCAGAAACGTCGTATCGCATAAGGTGAGAAAGAGCTGGTCGCTGGAAGACCAAGATCGGATTTCGAGGTTTGAGGCCGTCTGCGAGGGCCCCTGTGGGTATACGGCGTTGGGTCGAAGCACCGTTTAAGAAACAGTTGGTAGCGCCTTCGACTGGCAGGCCCGGGAGTCGGGAGGTCGGCGGTTAGGGTGGGCGTAGGAGATGGGAGCTGGGAGCGGTAGCGCTCATATTGCAGGCATCCCAGAAGCCACTTCGCTGCACCAGTCCTCCACCTCTCCATCCTCCATCGGCGAATATACCACGACCGCGCCTCGCCCTAGGACACCAGAAAGCCAGAAAGCCAGGACTATGCATCCAAGGACGGCTTCAGGGACGCTCCTCCGCTTCGGACAACGAGTCGCCAAGGACCGTTTCCAGCTGGCTATCCTGACTGGGCTCAACGAGTCCCGGCTTGGGCCTAATACCGAACATCACATAGAGCCAAAGGCATGGGACCACCAAGCGACATTGCGACGTCGCGCTGTTTTCGGGTAGCGGGGTTACCGTCGATAGTTCTGGCCGTATCAACGCTTCGCTGTCCTGTACCCTCATCTGAAGCATCGGTGAAATGCCAGGTAACGAAAGGGAGTGTCAGCGTCAGGCCGGGTGGGGGTTAGATGCGCGTAGTGACGGTTTCAGGTTTAGAGGACGACTGCGACACATTTGCGATCATAAGCTTAAGATCTGCGAGGAAAAACGGGTATCGGGCAATGCTGCGGATTCTCATTCGGGATCTTGCAAATAAGCGCGCTATCCTCAGTAAGTTGGTCTACATTGTCTACAAATGGGCATGTTAGAATGTCGATTTGGCAAAGGTGCGATGCGCTACTCACACAAACTCACAGCCCGTTCAAAGCTCACTGGCACAATCCCACCATCCGCATCACCATGCACCTGACCTTGAAGCATCCATAACCGCAGCGATAGACGCTGCAGAGATCCTTCGCTCTTACTGAAGTCGGAGTCTGCTATCGCAGAGTGGCCGTACACCGAGCACCATACGAACGGGCGGCTACTGTCGTAAGATCATAGCCTCGATCTCTTGACCATCGGTGAGAGTGAGCTGAACGTCGAGTAGTATGATTTCAAGAGGTCTTGAGAGCGAGCCGAAGAGCAATGACATCGTGGACGTTGACGTTGAAGTTCAATCGAACCGTGGGTGCCACTTTCCACATTTGACCTCCTTCCCCTGTCTCCGCTCGTACCTCCCGATTCACACTAATCAAGTGAGGCACTGCATTGTCTGGCAGCGACAGCATGACCTCGTTAGCCCAACTGGCAGAGCACCTAACATACGTCCTGGTTTCTTGCTCTTTTGCGACGGCGGCTAGGTGTTTTTCAAACTGATAAGTGGGTCGGACTTCGAAACTCACAGCACTGACGTGAACTTGAAGCACTTCGACTCACCACTGACATTGCCCCTCAACGTTTAACGTTTACGTTTAACATCCAATATTCGATACTTCTCTCCGATGACTATATTAGAAACAAAATCTTGGAACCTCGCTTTCTCAACGCGTCGTCGCTTAAAGTTGATCCTTCCATCAGAGATCTGGATCCACATCTTGTCGTTTCTCCCCGACTCAGACATCGTGCCACTATACAGAGTGAATCGTCTATTCTACGATGTGTCGAGGGATTCTCAGTACAGGCACCTATCGTTTTGCGAGAGAAAAGCCTTTGTTCTTGGAAATGCATGCATGAGGTTGGTCTTCTACCTTCGATGAAATGTCAAGAGAATGAACCAGAAGTTTAGCGACGATGGGCTGAAGAAGCGAATTAAGGCGATCTCCATCTCCGATACACCCCTCTGCGTTAATGCGGAAGTTGGAATCATTCCTGGACCAGCACAATACTCACCTTCGGAGCCGTCGGTGTGCGGCAGAATAAGGTCATTTTTTGGCAGTACCCATACTAGTATGAGCCAGAAGCCTCAATCTCGCGACCTCACGCCGCCAGAGCTGATATGCCAGCATATTCTGAAGGTGCTCGATGGAGCGGACAACCTCGAAGAGTTGAGGATTCTTCACAAGTATTTGGGACCGCGAGAGATTTTTGGGCCGTTTATTCTCTACCCCATATGCCTTGCCCTTTCCAATCGACATTCCCTGCGAAGGCTTCACGTTGAAGGCCATAGACTGGACTCTGTGCTCCCCCTTATTCGGTTTCGCAGCCTGACAACCGTGTCCATTGCTATGAGATTCTCGTCAGAGATATGGCACTCATTGGGGGCGCTTCCTCTGTTTCTGAAGCATGTGGCGTCTTCAGTTGAAGTTTTGCATGTCTCTGCCCTCAACGGAGTCCATTCGGGCACCATATCCCTCGCCATGACCAAAATATTCTGCGGTAAGTGACAGTCAGTCAGATGGTTTCCTTCCTCACGCGCACCTCACATTAGTCCTTGCAATGCCAAATCTTCGGGAGCTCGCTACTCCTTTCATGGTCTCGCCCGATTCCATGCAGGTCTTTAATGCGTTGAACTCCAAATACGGATCCCTCACGAAACTAGACTTGCATCTGCACACGGAAGACAATTCGCTGAATGTCCCACTAAGCAGCCTCCGGCTCCCACACCTACGGGCCCTATGGCTAAACTTCGTTTCAGAAGCAGCTGTTCCGGGCCTCTGGAGCGGGCGCTACGAGTTTCCCGAGCTGCAAGAATTGCGTATTGATGGGCGTCACCTGGGATTGGAAGAGGTGGCTTTGGTGTGTCGGTTCTTCGCGCAGACAACGATTGCCGCGCTCTCGCTCAGAGTGTCGGTCCTCGACGGAGCTCTCTTGAGCCTGCTCGCCGCCTCTCTTCCAGCGCTTCGCGATCTTAGTTTGTTCACCGCCGACCTTTCAAAGCAGCACCCAGACCTGACTGCACGAACCATGGCACATGTCGTTGTACGTACTAAGAAATCCGCTATCTTCATTTCATTCACACTGAGGTCGTTTCTAGGACCACTTCGAAGCAGACATACAGGAACGAAACTTCCAAGGATGGACGCTCAAAAAGGTCTTTGTATCCCTCAATAGCAGAGTCCCATGGGCGAGGGACCCAAGACTCAGCCCCCGTCACCAGATTGTTGCAATTTTGGCGCGCTGTATCCCGAGTCTACAAACAGCAAACTGTGGTTATCACGACTTCGAAGCGCCCCTATACTTTTCTAATGGGCAACTCACTTTCTAATACACATGTCGCTCTGTCGCGGTCTGAAGAGCTACTGTTGGATACTGATCTCACAGGAGCGGAGCGGGTACAGCACGATGGTAACGGATGGGCTGGTTTCAGGCCGCTAGACGAAAAGCTGAACACGTACATATGGTTCTTTGTTGAAGTAGGAGGGGACGGGGGGGGCACTGGTGAGCGCCTGAGCGTCGGTCCAGGTTGGGGGACTGGTGGAGGTTGATGCTGACATTGACATTGGGATATGGGGAGGCACGCACCTATTAACATTATGATTGGCGTTCTTGTAGAAAGAATGCATGGATCTTTGAAAATCCTGCGCGGCGCGTCCAGGCGCCCATGCCCTGGTCAAGTTGCGACTTACAAATCAAGGCCAACAAAGAGAGAGGTCGAGAGCTTGTTGCACATCATCGACAAGGCGAAGCAGATCAAATATATAGTGATCGCTTTGAATTCGTGGATTCGTTATGAGAATTGATGTGATATGGGGCATCTGACGGGGGACGTGCGTGTTCTTGAGGGAGAGATTCGACACGTCCACACATCAGAGAAAGCAAGAGGTCTGGATTGAACTCCCCACGGCGGTCAAATAGAGATCTGTCGTCCAGATATCGGTAGAAGCTGGGGCAATTGTTTTGTAATTTGAGGCAGCGTCGAGCGTCGGAACGGCGATGTAAACGCTAGGGATACGCGCCTTGACGAAGGCAGTGGCACCGACTCTAGAATGTTTGACAGAGAATTCGATATGTACAACGTTGCGGGCCGGCTAGTGCCCTCAACAACAGCGTAGAAGTCAGAACCCAAGCGTCCAGACATATAAGCTGCGGTGACCAAGTGCCGACGAGGAGTGGTATCGGGAGGAGGGTGCGTTGGAAAAATTCATAGTCGGGCGTCGGGCAAATTTTCCTGACAATAATATCCAGAGGTACGAACTGTGATGTCGGGTAAGTATCTGAGATGTCCCCCAGGAGGAGAGTGGCTCCAGGTAGCACAGAAGAACCTTCGCGTCTATTGATGTTGCCAGCGTTGTTAGTGAGAGGACGAGGACGGCGGAGGAAAAGGACTGAAAGAAACATCGACGCATCACGTTACACAGGACGCAAGGTTCGTTTCCAGGACGTCTACAAGCGCCTCGCTCACCACCTCTTCAAATCCAATTTCCAATTTTCACCAACCTGCACTCAAGCGCGCGACTCCAGGAATTTTAAATTCCAATGGACCGTAGCTATGGAACGCAGCCGTTATTTCCGTTTTGGCTCTGGCGACGCGCCCTGCCCGCCCACTTTTATGTTGACTCACTACCTCTGTTTCTGGCGCTCCCACTCCACCGACCTATCAGTAGAGAAGCTGATTCCATCAACAACTTCCCCCATTGCTCAGCGTGTACGACCAAAATACCAATACGAACGCGATCAAACGCATCACGAGTCTGTGCGCGCTATTGATGCACTGCTTTGACTCACTGATGCACTGACCGGTGATGGTGAGTGATGCTTATCACTCTATCTTTGTTCAAACGCTATAACGCTTCCACTAATTGTAATTGTAGCGTGCTTACTTATGTACTTATACACGCCCCTCTAAGGACTTGGTTCCTATCTCTTGAGTCTTGCTCTTGCTCTTGGTTGACGACGTCCTCCTCTGATCCTCCTACTACTCCCCCGCCGCGCGAACGAGTTCACAGGTTAAACGACCAGTAAACGAAGGCATAAGTAGACGAGAGGTTGATAAAGGCTGAAGGGCAAGGAAGATGCCAGACGCCCCGCCCATCGTAGTTGCCCCACTCTTATACGGCCTGATTGCCTCATGCCCGTACGTCCCTTCTCTTGTTCCTTTTCATTCTCGATATACGAAACAACATGAATAATGATGAAAAGGTTATATGGCCTCTCTATTGCCCAAGCCGTCTTCTACTACAGGACGTATGCTGGAGATCCTCGGTTGATCAAGGGTTTCGTAAGTCATCTTATTCCTCCTCGTCTTTATTTAATCCTTACTTCAACCTAAACACTAACTATCCTGACACACGGCGTGGTAGATCGCCCTCCTTATGGTCCTGGAAACCGCGCACACACTCCTCATCGCACAAGCTTCGAACGTGTGGTACCTTCGCTCAGCGCTTGCGTTCGTCCTCCCGAAGAGTTTGTTGGTGTGTATTACCTTTACTATTGAATGTGTTTGTGAAGCTGAATGGGTATCATGGATCTAATAGGCTAGTGGATACGTCGCCGTGAGTTATTCCTCTCCCTCCATAGACCCTTCATCTTCTCGAATGCTTTCTCCTTCACCTTTGCTTCTCGTTTTCGAGCCATTTTCCCATCGTTGTGTATCCGGTTTCCCGTCATCTTCACCCACGCATACCCTGCCTTCGTTCGTCTTCCTCCCTCGTTCACAGCATATTACTCTTCACCATTGTCTTCGTCTTGTTGTCTACCCATACTAACTCCAAATGCAGTACGTAGTAATAAGCCTAGTCCAGATGTGCGTCCCCTCCATGTCTCCCCACATTTCCCTCCACTCCTCCCACTCTTTCTCACCTCTTGATTATGAAGGGCGTATATGGTGCGCGTGTATCGGAGTACGTTGTGTCCCTGCTTCTCCTTTCGATTCGACTTGCGAAGGTAGATGTGAACGCTAATGAGATAATAGTAAGCGCAGGGAATAAATGGATCCCCGTCATACTCGTGAGTCCTTCCCTTCGTTTCCAGTTCTCATGCCTCCTTCCTCCGTCTTCCCCATTTCCTCCCTCCCCTCCATATCACTTCATTTCGAATGTGACCCTTTCTTAATATCTGCGTATACAGTCATCAATGTCGCTCCTCCAACTGAGTGCGTCAGTCCCTTAATGCTAAGGAGAATGGTTACCAAATAGGGTCTTTGGTGATAGTATGTGGGTGCGGGATGAATACGACGCTGTGAGTCTCTTCCTTTCTCACTACGCGCGTACACGCGCCGTTTCAGTACTCACGGGTTCTTGCTTCACCTCGATCTGATCATACGACAACGCAATCTCCTGCGTGGATGTGAACTTGGATGAACACGGACGCGGACGAACAGCGCTCTCAACGTCGGCCTCATCTCCATTCACCACACCTCCGCGGAGATATTCGGTGGCCTCCAGCTTGCGGCAAGCGTCGTCTGCGATGTGCTCATCACCGGCTCACTCGTGTGGTACCTCAGGCGGGGCAGGGGCGCGTTTAAGCAGTTGAGTGTTGTAATTTCGTTGACTTCGTATTTCGTAGACCAAGGACTGTCTCCGTTCCCGTTCCCATTACCGCCAATTTCATTCGATGATTTCACCTACGTAGACCAAGGGATATAAAAGCTAACATCGTACATCATGTGGTATAGGACACAGAACCTAGTCGATA
Source organism: Pleurotus cornucopiae (assembly GCA_019677325.2). NCBI lineage: Eukaryota > Fungi > Basidiomycota > Agaricomycetes > Agaricales > Pleurotaceae > Pleurotus > Pleurotus cornucopiae. Next base: position 1,724,265 of record CM033829.1, on the reverse strand, counting down.
GGCTTGTAATATATTCGATCAATATCGGGTTGGTCACCAGGTGCGTAAATCTTTCTCCCCTCCCTTCCCTTCCCCTCTGCTTTACATTAGGCCGTCTCGGATTACTGATTCTTTCCTGTTCGGTGCAAACATATAGCATGCTCTCCTTAGTCGCAATGATCACTGTGCGTCTTCATATTCCACTTGAATTCACTAGTAACTGAATCATCTAATGACGGCCTTTCTTGCTTTTATCGACAGTGGTTCGCGATGCCCGACAACTTCATATTCACAACCTTCCACATTCTGATCGGGAAGGTGTACGTCAATTCGTGGTTGGTTACGTGCGTCTCATTTCGCCCTTTTCTCTCTCATTTCCGTTCTCAGTTCGTTGATATCTTATTTTGTTTGTAGACTGAACACCCGCAAAACGATCCGCTCGACCGCCAAATCCAGCAGATACAAATTCGAGGTGAACAGCAGTGGGGGGATATCCAATGGGACAGGTGCGTTCTTTTTCAATTTCATTTGGGATCCCCGAGCTTGTCAGTTTTGTATCCTTTGCCGACTCCCCCTCGGGTTTCGTACTTTCATTTATATATCGCGATTCAACACTGATATTGATTTCTGATGTTGCGTACATAGGAACAGTAACGACGTCGGACGTGATGCAGCTCAGCACATTTCGAGCGTGACACTCCCTCAACCTCCACCCCTTACTTCGCCACGTCCCACTTTCTACGGACCTGATCCTCTCTGCTTAACCGTTCACCTTCACTGTGTTGCCATTGTTATCTAGCCGTTCGCCTCTCAGAAACCCACCTTTCTCATGTAGTCTGTCAAGCGTGTGTTATATGTATCTCAATCTGTTGTTTTATCAGTTTGTTGTATTTTGCATGTGTTGTTTTCCCACTTATACCTTTCAGGACTGCGCTTCGTCACATCCATCCGGTCTTCCTCCCTCTGCAGGTCCCACATCATGCCCCTGAACCGCGCACTTTCCTCATCCCTCTTCCCCTACTCTTTCCTTGTTCAACTCCATTTCGAGCTCGTCTTCACATTCAACGCTGCGCTTCCTGCCGAGGGCTCTTCCGCGCTGAATGGACTAAGATTTGTGGAAGTTGCTCACCCTAGCATTGCCTTCCCTGCTACCGCGATTGGAAGCCCTTTATTTCATTTCGTCACAGTTCAACCATTGCAGGCCTCAGAACGCTCCTGAAGGTCATGATATCCACACAATGAGGTTCGTGTCGGGATTGCTCTCCTCTGACGGACGCCTGCTGAGATGCGACTCAAATAGTGAACACTTAAGGTTCAGTCGCTCCAACACCATCAATGGACACGTGTACCGCTCACAGCGACAGACTCACACGAGCCCTACGAAGATCGCGCAACGACTCTGCCTAAGACCTACTGATGGATTTCGGATTGAAGGACGTGCATGTTCTGGTCACTGGTAGGACAGCTGTATCGTCGACTAACCAGTGGACTGTGAATAGGTGCTAGTGGCGGAATAGGTACGTCTCTGACCTTCACTACTTGTAAGTGGGCCAATGCTTTGCATGGCATGTACGGGCCCTGTATCTGATATGCTAGGTTAAAAAATCAGCCTTGTATTCATAAAGGAAATTAGACAGAAACACGAGGAAATTTCTGAAAAGGAAGAACAGGTAGGCAATAATTTTAAGGCAAAGACATCCAAGTAATGCACTATTGAGCCGGAAATACATTCCTATAAGTTTGAAAACATTCCCTGAGTGGGACGAGTACTTTATTATATCTTATATTGACATATACGACCATTTCCAAAATTACAAACTCAGTGGGGAATGCAAAAGTTCTGCAATCTAACGGAGCCCCT
>CM033829.1:1708353-1721165 GCA_019677325.2 Pleurotus cornucopiae | reverse complement strand
GTTTGCTAATTCAATTATACTAATGTCCATGTTATTTAATCTACATGAATCATAATGTTTCTGCTACTTTAGGTGACATTATTTAAGACTTATCTTAAATAACTTCATGCTACTTAGTGCCCAAGTATGGAATTCAGTGCACGTTGTGATAGTCTTCAATGGCAGCACTGCTGGGAAGTTTGGTTGGGACGGCTGTGCCGATTATGCCACTACAAAAGCGGTGAGTTGCCCTTTCTGATAGTATGGCTCAACGGGGCTCAACATGAATGCCGGAAGCTATGATGTACGGCCTGACATTGTCGCTCAAGAACGAGATCGTGAAGATCGCACCCAAGGGAAGGGTCAATTGTGTAGCCCCCGGCTGGGTAAAGACCCGCTTCAGAATAAGGCGTTGATATGGCGAGCTCTCGCAACGTATGTCATACCGTCCATGTTTCGCTGTAATTTCTCTGAGTCCCCCTTTCCAGAGCGCCGTTGAAGAAGGTAGCCAGCGCGAGGGACGTTGCCAATCAAATCGCGCTCATCTCATCGCCAACCCTCTCCAGTCATGTATCCGGCCAGGTCCTCATGGTAGACGGAGGGATGGAAGGCATACCAGTAGAACAGGACAAGCAAGGGCAATATGAATCCTCGTTCTTAGGTATCTCTCCATGAACGCTGTCACAGTGGCCTATTCCAATACCTCTTGCTTCATAAGCATATGAAACCTTACTTCACCAGCGTGCCTGTTCATTCAGCGCTCCGATCCTGCTCCGATCATTGTCGAAATGAGAGATGCTAGTTGGACTGCATCACGAGTACCATGACGTGCGTGTCGTACATCATACTCATACTTAGGTGAAGAACTTAGAATATACCCAATCATACTTCGGCAGTCCTCAACCATGCACTAGAAGTCTATTATGTATCCCGTCCTTGTTCGGTCTTCGGGGACGCACAAGCTGGTGTTGTGACAGGAGTCGTCTCGATTAATTCCGGGTTCTGAAGACGCTGAGGTCCATGAATCCAGACATCTGAGAGGTGTCTACAAACAAGAACAAGACAATGAGAGACGAGAGACGAGAGACGGAGATGGAGACGGAAGCAGAAGCAGAAGGGGCCTACCATCCAATCGACTCCGCATCGTTTTGCGAGCATTTAATCTACATGACAGACAATGTATAATCAGTATGAAATCACAAATGCGAAACAAAGTAAATACGACTCACGTAACCAACCATGAATTGAAATATACCTTCCCGATGAGGATGTGGAATGTCGAGAATATGAAGTTGTCGGGCATTGCGAACCACTGTCTCGCACGAAATTCAATGGTTAGGGTATGGGACAATGATATTTCAGACGCACCGTTATTAGTGCCGACAACGAGATGATACTGCACAAAATGTGTCAATATTGAGGTGGAATTGGACGAAGACGGGGAGGAGGGGAAGGAGGAAGAAGATAAAGAAATGACGTGTACCTAGTAACCATCCCGACGTTGATGGAGTATATGACGAGTCGATCGACGACGTTTTGAGTCCTAAGTTCGCGGTGAAGTATATGTGAGGTAGGGAAAAGACGGGGGAGCGCCATGTTAGAACGAACAAAGATAAGGCACGAATCATAGCACACACCTTTTGGACCCTCCTCTGTTGTCGCGGAGATAAAAAACCAAAGAGGACGTGATGAGAACATCACAGACGACACTTGCTGCTAGTTGGAGGCCTCCAAATATCTGGGGTTAAAATACACCATCAGCTTCTATACAGCAAACCAAGAAAGCAGGCGGATAGTTGTATATTGAAGCCTGAAGGGGACAGACCTCGGCAGAGGTGTGATGGATTGAAATGATCACGACATGAGTTGCCCTGCCAGTGTTTGCACGCAAGCAAAGACGCACGTGAGTAGAGGAAGTGATGAAGAGAGTCAATATTACAGTGTCGAGTTCATTCCAAAGCCGCATACTGAGCCGTGAACGTTAACAAAGGTATAGGTGGGTGAAGGTGGGATGACGAGGACACTGACTGATTTGAACACTTGTCATCAAGCACTATCACGTTCCACAAGATATGAGTCTGGTGATTTGGGGAGAGGATAAAACAGGCAAGAGAAGGGGTACACTTACGAGGATGGCAGATATCCATTTATTGCCCGCGCTCACTGCACGACGAATAACTTTCATGTGAGGCGGGAGGCCAGTACAGGAAAGAGCTTACAAGCATATACTCGAGCCATGTATGCCCTGCGCGTATATACTGTAGTGAGTACGATAGCGTAAGGAAGCAGGATATTGAAATGGACATACATCTGGACAAGGCTGATGACCACGTACTGCAACGTCCAACGAAACCAGATGTCCAGGATATCATATGGAGCGATGTCGTATGGACAAGTTTTGGCATAATGAGCGAGCCGAGGCCAAATGGTAACAGCAGAGGCATGGACATACAGTAACATAGCCGCTCGCCTGCTCCCGTTATGTCAAAGCAATCAAAATGTTCAGTACCGGGGGGCGACGGCGAAGGTGAAGGACGTACAAGTAGTGTTGGAGGAAATGTTGGATCCAATCCTGAATCTAGATACCAATACTTTGTCGACTGGGTGATCAGGATGGTGTGGGCCGATTCAAGCAGCCTGGTTGGCTAAATGTGAGCGTATGCAAGAGGGCGGAGTAGGTGGAAGGCATACGTCAGTATCCCGATCTAAGGAAGGAGAAACAAGAGACAATGAGTAGAGTTGGCGAGGGAATAAACGTGGCGCAAGGCGCGAAGGCAAGACATCTCACGAAATACTTCAGATATTTCGGGTCCATAGGATATGTCTTGTAGTAGTAAATGGATTGGGCAATTGATATCCCGAATAATCTAGAGACGCGTGATAGATGGTATGGGTACGATTATACGATGTGGTGAATCGGGAACGCACGGGCATGATACAACGAGACCTTGTAGTCGAAACGTGAAACGAATGTCATTACTGAAATCGAAGAATGCGGGTGGACATACCGAATAATAGAGGCGCTACTACGACAGGCTGAGTTTCCGGCATTGGGAATGGAGGAAGTGAAGATGGGATGACCTGTCTAGGCGCGGTCTAATAAGTACCTGGCTGAATGATGCTATCATCTCACCTATTCTTAGCCGCCGGGAACCTTCTGAACAGCGGCCGTGACTTTGGCGGCGGTTCGGTGCTCCATAAATCTAGAATAGAGCCTGTCCACATTTCCCCTGGTATCCCCTCTGCCTTCGTGTCGATGCTGGAGTTCGACGCTCCGTTAGTGTGTCGTCATTCGGACTACATTCTGTTAAGCTTCGACTAGTATGTTCACAAGTTTCGCAACATGATCTTTGTAGCATTCACACGCTATTTCGTGGAGAGACTAACGTGAGATGAGAAAGAAGGATGCGAAAGCGATGCCCTGGGACCTGGATAAAAAGGTCAGCGTAGCTAGATTCACCACTGGATAAATATTTGTTTAAAGTGCGCCATACCGCCGCATGATGCGCTAGGAGGTTCACTTCTGAAGGTGTCCTTCGTTTCGAGCTGAGCTTCTTGCGCATGTACGCTCTGCAGATTTGCGAATCAGGTGCTCGTCTTCCGCGGTCGGAGGGTCGCGACATCCTATCTATGGAATAAGGGGTCGATAATCCTGAGTGACATGGGATTCGTCAGTGATGATCGGAAGGACGTACTCTGTACGCCTAGCTATACGTGCGCTATCCACGGACCTTCCCCTACGTCCGGGCGACTCTGAACATCAATGTCGCAGCGGCTGAAAGTTTGACGTTGGGGATGATCAGTTAAGGTCCAAGGCGGATGATCAGCGGGCCCGCCATGCTGCCTGCACTCCAGCGTATCCGTCTAGCAACATCTCATTGGTGCTCATGAACTACCTATTTTGCATCAGTTTTCCATTTCGCATTAACAACAAGTTACCAGCCCCGCAGCGGTGCTCGGCGGGCAAATATTATCGGTTATCGAGCAACGCTCGCAGAGGGCCAGGAAGTGAATGGAGAAAAGTCGAAATCAATCGAATATTCGGTCCTTCATGCCCTTCATGTCCAACATCTCTTCGTAGACTATCATAGGCAGCGAAGAGTTTACCTATACCTATAGTGTTCGTTAGATGTAGATATAATATATTAGTATATGGCTGCTCACCATCCTACTATTCCTGCGACCTCAGCACCAGCTGGCCGAAGGTCCATTCTGTATACGGTAGTCCGAGGCTCGAAGATCTCAAAGGATGCAGTTGGAAGTTCAACAGATCGGCACTGGTAGTTCAACCGTGGGTAACACTTTCCTTTCTTACAACGTCAGTCTCCCGTCGGCGCTTCTTTCTGTGCAGCGTACCTCAAGCGTACCTGTCGGCATAGAAGACAGCTGGAAGTGTAAAATATGGCCCGATGCTTTCAATTGTATGTTCCCTTCTCCGAGACACTGTGACTCAGGCCTATACGCATTGTTCACCACGTCCCTAAAATGTTGCACCCGGCAGCATCAATTTCGACAAACATCAGGTATCGGACGAGAGGCTCTTTAGAAACAACATCGTAGAGAATCTCACTGTTCTACCGCCCCTCTCGACTTTGGAGGCTGTATTCAGACGAATATTCAAGTGAGTTCTGGGATTCGAAGTAAATGTGTCGCGCTATTGCTGATAAGTACCCTGTAGATATGAACCTCCCTCGTACGTTAATAGGAACGATCTGGGCGATTTCGCGAAGATACCTATGGAAATTCTTCCACACATATTCGAAGCCCTCGACCTCATCGAAGCACTTATGCTTGGGCTTATGGACGGGCAACTTTTCATGATTGGGTATAGAAGCATACTCAACAAGATCGAAGCCCTCGAATCCGCCACTGACTGGGCGTACAATCGCATTCTCTACCTCGTGAATCGGAAAACACATCTGACCAGGCACGAGGAACGCGAGCTTTTCGCATGGGCCCTGGCGCGCAAAGACGGCGAATCTGAGGATGAGGAAAAGAAAATAGCGGAGGTTTGTCGAGCCAGCACCGACGGGATGTCTGACGAAGATCTCGCGAGACACGAAGACCAGACACTCTGTTTGTTCAAATACGCGAAGAAGACGATGTCAAGATGTAACGAGCGCGACGCGGAGGAGCCGAGGAATAAAGTCCTCCTCGAGCTGCTGGAGATGGCGGCTAATAAATATCACGGAATGGGAATACGTGAAAGCCCACGATGCAGCAGGACACTATGTTCTTGGGAACGCTATTATCAAGCTGACTTGCTGGGTATTGCGAAGGGACGTGGTGCTTGGGCTGGTGATCGGTTGGCCATCGTCCTGCTGAGCATGATGGAAGAGAAGCTGCCAGCGGATAAGGACTGGAAGAAGAGGAGTATATAGCGGGATCGATGGTTATTCGGGTACATGAAACCATGTTGAATATAAATATATGTCCCATCTAAGACCTCGATTCTGGACCTACCCAAAATAGAGGGCCGACTGTAATCTTCCGCGTTCCTCTGCCGGGTCTAGGGAACGAAGTTCGAGGAAGCAAGGTATCTGTGCAGAGTGAAGTCTATGCGGTGCCTCATCACCTTTTACATGGCGTGGTCACGCAAGAAGCAAAACCGCGGAATACGTTTTGGTAAGCTGAGAACGGCGATACATCCCAAAATCAATACATGCACTGTGTTCTATCATATCACTTCGACGTATAAGTGTTCGAGTCAACATTGTGAAGGCTGGTAAGCGTTCAGACCTTCTCCGCTCCAACTTCTCTGCATTCGACTTCAACAACCTCGGCCTTGACGTTTCCTTCGACCTTCCCTCCATCGACCCCTGAATTCAAGGGGCCCCCCTTTTGGGGGCTTGATGAAGCTGATTGAGTGGTGTCGGTGAGGCTGGCTTGCCGTTTGATGCGGGCGACGATGGTGACAAATGTTGTAGGGACTGCAAGCAGCAAAGCGACCCAAGGTAATTTCGCGGTGATCTCAACTATAAAGACGATGATGAGACGGATAAAATGTCACGGTCCGAAGGGTGGAAGAACGAGGAGTTCACGAAGACGAGCGGCTTACAGTAGTATGTATCATGATATGCGAGCGCAATTCCTAGCCGGTCTAGAACTTGCATGCCATAGTCGTCCGGTAGCCTCGCGTTGACATCGTCCCCGACGACAACTCTAACCGTCTGTTCCCTCTTGAACACGAAGAACGAGAAAAAGCCTAGTGAAACGGCATTAAACACTATGATAACGCTCAGGCCAAGCGCCTGATATCCGAGGGTCGTGGATGCGAGACGCTTGTTCGCGATGCGGAGTTTCTTGGCGATGAAGAGGGGGATGAAGTTGTAAATATCTTGCAAGTGGAGGATAATGATCTTGGCTAAGATGGCCGTTGCAATATGCGTTGCGATGAATAACACGATAGTCGCGGTCTTGACATCTTGACGGCGGAAGATCCAGAACCAGTATTACTGTATTAGTGGCCAGACTGGAGTCTGATGTGTGGTATGAGAAGATGTACCGTTGTATTCCAGCTTTACGGTCACCCCAGGAATAACGGATTTGTTTATCAAATCCTGTACATCACCGTGTCTGTAACACAGGAAGGGGCGAGCGACAGCAGTTGGTCAACGTTCAGATTGAGATAAGACGAAGGATGGGCACGTACTTGGTGAAGATCTTCAAACACAGCGACCCGGCTACGATGAAGAATACCTCCGTCAAGACAAGGAGAACTAACCGAGTACGGAGTAGTGGTAGCTCAGGTGTCGACGTCGGTATGCGAATGGGGAGGGGCATTGATGTGTACTCTCCTCCATGTGCTGGCTCAGACATCGCCTATATGTAGTAGCCTCATGCTACCGTGGAAAGAAACGTCGCAGTCGAGGGAATTCTCTACATCTCATGATCATAACGACAGTCCGTGTGAGGAAATTCGCGAGGCCTTCGCCCAGCTATAGACAATAATTCGTGCTGCCCATGCGTATTCACCGTCGCCAAGAGTGCAATTTCTCTGCTTCTCGCCATAAAACCGACGGGTATTCCGCGAAAGAAGACAGTTTGGGAGTTTTCTGCCCATTTTACTGATCCGTTGGGCTATTGTAGTGTGACGGTTTAGGTGGAGGGAACGAAGTGCCACTAGCAACCAATCGTATCGAAGCATTCAAGTTCGCCGATCAAATTAAGCATCTACATACAAACGTTAATCCAGCCCCAGTCGCAATCGTAGAGTGGCGATACTGCAGTTCTTGGGGCTTAAGCCCGTTGTGAGAATGTCATGAATGAAGCTTTGAAGCCTTAGAAGGTGGCGGCACGTTGAATCGACTGCGCCGGCTGCATATTTAGCAGCATGTTGCACGAAGAAAGAATAGATAGTGCTCACCACGATGGTTATATTCTCTTGTTATACCACACCACAAGAGAAATTGCCCGTCGCCATTTAGTTCAGTTCTAATTCACCGACCAGAATATTGTCGATGGGTTTAGGCAGTGTACCGCAGTCTAAGCGTTTCGGGACTGCGGTGCGGCATTTACGGCAGCATGTAACGCCTACTTTCAGCGGATTTCGCTACTTCCTGAAATTACAAGGCTTAAATTCTTCATGCGGTTTTCACTTACAGCCATTACCGACCCAAACCCATTCGATCTACCCTCACACGAACGATGAAGCGCAGTACTTGTCAAGAAGGGCGACCGTCAAGTTGGGCCGTGGACGAAGTATATTGTTGCCAAACTGGTGGATCTGCACTGCGGTAAGGATACACTGTAGATAGGGAGTGAGCAGCCGAAGAGAATGTCATTCAAGCGCAGCAGAAGAGTGATCGTGCGTTGGGCGCCGTGTGAACGTTTGTAGCGAATGCTGTAGAAACTCGAGAGCAACGGCAAAGTAGCCCATTTCGTAATCCATAGACGTCTGAGTGAGCTCTGCGGGGCCAACAGACGGCAGGTAACGGACAGAGTGATCGGCCTATACTGCCAGTGTCTCAGGGCAAGGCTCTGTATATCGATAGGGCTAGAGAGTCGAGGTGAAAGCGATATGGGCCTGATATATCTTGCTTCTGCCGATGTCCCACATGGAGAGGTACCATCGAGCTGGACAGAGAGAAGGATGCCATTATCATGGAAATTGTGGATACGTACAGCACCGAGGCTGCGGTGCCCGGAAAACGATGGCATTATGATATTAGAGACAAATGCATAGTTAGGGACGCGTCACGTACAATTCTCTTGCCTTTTGACCGCGAGGTCTACACGCTGAGAAACGTGGCCTTCCTGGAGAGATCTACACCGGATACGGCTAATGCCTATTCATAGTTGTCCTGTAGATCCCCTTCGAGGATGCACTTGCTCCGTCAACTATGGTTGAACCATGGTAAAAGAGGGTCCAGAACTCCGGGAGCACGAGCTTGCATTGTATTCTTCAAGCCACCAGATAAGTCGAGGCCGTAATTCCATCTAGAGAGCCACTGTCGTCTGACGGTAACGACATCGATATATAGAGATGAGCTTCGCGCTACAAGTGTTGACGTCCATATAAAAACTCAGATTGGCTAGCAGAAGCCGGCCTCCGAGAGCAATGCAAGAAGGTCCTAGATAGTAGTCGTGATTCAGGGGATCAGGGAGCATCGAGGAGGTTAATCTACAAGTTTTCAAGGTGCCACGTGTACCGTGATGGTATTCAGATTTCGGCGCTTATCTAGTTCGGCGTCCGGAGGATTCCTTCAACCGACTTGGCAGGCAGCTAACGAGCGACGCTATCAGCCTCAACCCATGCGTACTGCAGATGGATCTTGAGGCTCGGGGCAGGCCTGACCAGGGACGCTTTATGCGCTACACATCTGGTAGATGAAGCAACGAGTAGAGCTAAGCCTCCCTGACTATAAAACTGGCCATGCAAACAGCGCTGTGTAGCCATTCAGCTTCTCGAAATGCATGAGAACCCTTTCCTTCTAAGTACTTCCTCGGAACGACAAGACAACCCACAGCCCACGCTCTTGGGTTTCTACGCCGGTAAAGATTTGGCGGTCGGACTGGGAGGAAATTTCGCATCTTGGCTGCTGTTTTGTAACAGCCACTGACAAAGGCATGCATTTGAACACTCGATGACTTGAGCTCGCTAATCATTGTTATAGGTTCGTGTATGAGGAGGTACAGAATGGACTTAAGTGTTCGCTGGTGTCCTAGACTGCCGTGCATTATAGGCCAGCATCGGGTCGTTCACGCATTCAACACCACCCTCACCTGCACCGGGAACGAGCTGAAGGACATACAGCAAGCTTGGGCTGCAGCATAAACACGTTGAGTGCGGTTTTCAGCAGGCAAAGGCTACGAACTCACTCTTTCATCTTCGCTTATCTTTTCTAGAATACCATGGTCAATTCCTCGGAGAGTTGGCAGTCGCATGTACGCCACTCCGCTCTCTTTCTCTTAGCTATGACTTAAGCCCTTCGGCGATACACCTATTATACGCATTTGCGTCCCGTGCTGGCGGTTATGAGCTCTGCGTGGTGCCTGTCTATGGCTACGTGGGTATTGTACAAACCTAGAACTTCGGGCCATTGGGTTTAACGGCAGAGCTCGACAGAATTACGTGTCTCCCAAGTATATATCTCTTAGTCAGCATTCCATCTGTACATGTCTTTATCCTTTCTTGCGCCCTTGCTTTGCCCCCATCAACAGGTTGACTCGCAGTGGAGCTGCTGTACATCCACAGGTAGGAAACTGGGTTATCCTGGGACATGAAATGCAGCAGTGGCCACAGGTAACACCGAATGGTACATCTATGTATAGTGACGCCGTTTCATACATTGACCTCCCCCCCAAAACGCAGGCGTTCAAGACGTCTTCCTCGCTTCGACAACCGAAGTTGGAAATATGCAAGGTAGATTCCAGCAGCACGAGGCAATCCCAAGTTGCAACACCCACAGCAAGCCCCTTCCTGCTTGGGAGAACTGATTTCATGCGTTGACGCGCCATCGTTTCAAGTTCACTGACGACACAATCCCTTGCCCGTACATGGATAACATAAGATGATCTGTGGTGTGTTCGCTCTGAAATCTTCTGTGCGTGTTGATCAAAGGCACTCCGTTTCAGGTTTGGAACACCACACGACACACACATCGATGATCTATTGTGTTCAATGCGTGGACAGTGTTCTGATAGTCTGGGATAACCGCGCACACTACGTGCTTAAGCTATCAAAGAATCAAATTTCAAACACGCCGCTCAATGGTGTTGGTTAGAGAATTGGTGCAATGTCATGTTGAGTGCTGGTGCCGAGACGGGGTGAACATGACCTCACACGTGATGACTCACGGCACGAGAGAGGGTGAACAAGTGTGAGCGAGTGGGAAGGGAACCGCGCGAGACCTCAGGTGGGAGATCAAACCAGTGGGAGTAGAACTGTAATAAAGGAATATATCTCAGTGGTGTTAAGGTCACTATGTACATGGTATAGGTACCTGTAATAAAGGAATATCTACTATGTAGAAATAACTGTTTCTTCGCGGTTACTCGGGTGTGAGATAGCAGTAGACCCTCGCAAACACGCGAGGGGTCATCTCATTCACACTACCTATTTATCTACGTGAGAACAATCAAATGTAATCTACTTCTAACTATAATGTGATTAGATAACCGCATTGTAAGGGGACACTCCTATTTTCTGCTATTCCCCTGTCCCTCTCCCTTCCTCCTCGTTCCTTTCTCGTTTCCTTCATCCCACGGACTCTTACGTACATCCCCTTCGTTCCCCTTCGTTCCCTTTCCTTTCYGACCGCTCCTTTCGCATCCGAGCCACGTCCGGTGACTCCGGAGTCTTCCCGCACTTCGGACTCGCTCGGACTCGTCTATACACTTTGGGGCTCGTCCGGACTACCTTTATCCTCTTTCCCCACTTCATTTCTCTTCGCTCTTACTTTCCCAGCTCGCTGGCACGACTCCTGTACTTTCCACTTCCACTTCATTATCACATGCCCCCTCGTACCTTGTGATATTCGTTCGGACTTGTGGCTGGTGTACTGTACAGTTATACTTCATTCCTCCCACGCTACTACAGTATATACTTCGCTTCCTAACATGGAGAATCCTTATCCTGTTCTCTTTGGATTCTCTGCTAGGTGAGCAGCTCTCTCATGTATTGTAGTTAGACTTATTCATTATCTTTGGATTCTCCCTCTGCTAGGCTTGCGCTGTCGGCCATCTTGAGGTTGCCCTTACACGCATGCTCAGATTCGGCGAACACTTGAAACGTGCAACGCTAACTCCAACATACTATAGGTGAGTTAAGGGAGAATGAAATAGTAGATAAGTAGTACTCACATCTCAGTGGTGTTAAGGACACTGAGATGTGAAGAGGACACGTACACGAACATACAGTTCGAATTACAGGGTCCTTCCCGATATGTACAATAGGGCACTAATGCGCGTGCCCGTCTAATTGCTTGCTGTATCCAACACTCCCCCTCAAGCTGACTACGGGTATCGAAGACCTAACAAAGATCTAAACTTCTCAAACCTAATGTGTGTGAGAGATTTCGTAAATATGTCGGCAACCATCTCATTGGTGGGGCAGTATATTAGCTGCACTTGATTATTGATGACGGTCTGGCAGATGAAATGGAAACAAGTGTCAATATGTTTGGTGTGAGCGTGGAATGTGGAGTCTTTGGAAAGAATGATGGCACCTTGATCATCGCAGTAAAGAGTGGTCAGAGATTTCAGCGGTGCGAAAATCTCCTCAACGAGTTTCCGTAGCCAGAGCAGTTCCTTGGATGCATGAGTGAGAGCGACATACTCGGACTCGCAACTCGAGAGAGTGACTAGCGGTTGCTTCTTGGAACTCCAGGAGATAGCTCCATGTCCAATGAAGAAAGCATAGCCTAATATTGAGTACCGGTCCTGGTCGGATGCAAAATCAGCGTTGGAATAGCCTAAAGGCTGATCACCTCTGAGATACAGCCGAAGATCTCGAGATCCCTTGAGATACTTGAAGACACATTTAACCGACTCCATGTGGGTGGTATGTGGTGCGTCTAAAAAGCGAGAGAGAGTCGAGACAGTGTATGTGATGTCGGGGCGAGTTCCAAGTGATAGGTACATGAGAAGTCCTATCGCCTGGCGGTATCGAGATGTCCCAGATTGATCTAGCGTTTTGGGTGATACACCGGGTGCATCAATGCTGAGATCAACTCCAGGTTCGAGTGGAGTGACAACGGGGTGAGCATCTTGAAGTCCCATGATCTCCAGGCAGTGATCAATGTAGGATTGCTGACCTAGACTGTAAGGGCAACCTCAAGATGGCCGACAGCGCAAGCCTAGCAGAGGGAGAATCCAAAGAGAACAGGATAGGGATTCTCCATGCTAGGAAGCGAAGTATATACTGTAGTAGTGTGGGAGGAATGAAGTATAACTGTACAGTACACCAGCCACAAGTCCGAACGAATATCACAAGGTACAAGGGGGCATGTGATAATGAAGTGGAAGGGGAATGTACAGGAGTCGTGCCAGCGACCTGGGGAAGTAAGGGCGAAGAGTAATGAAGTGGGGAAAGAGGATAAAGGTAGTCCGGACGAGCCCCGAAGTGTGTAGACGAGTCCGAGCGAGTCCGAGCGAGTCCGAAGTTCGGGAAGACTTCGGAGTCACCGGACGTGGCTCGGATGCGAAGGGAGKGGGCGGAAAGGAAGTGGAAAGGAAAGGGAACGAAAGGGAATGAAATGAATGTATGTAAGAGTCCATGGGATGAAGGAAGGAGAAAGGAACGAGGAGGAAGGGAGAGGGACAGGGGGAATAGGAGAAAATAGGAGTGTCCCCTTACATCACCCCCCCTTCAAGGTTGCGGCAACCCGACG